>NW_024122008.1:1027681-1228428 GCF_016745375.1 Pimephales promelas
AAATTCCTAAGTTTCGGTTCCTAAAAACGTTCTGGAGTGATATGAGGGCGAAGTCCTGGGAGTAGGTTATCCTTTTAGCGTCTCACCTCAAGGTGCAGACAGTGAGAGAGAGAGTAGAGCTGCAAAAGATTTCGATTCAAACACCTACGCCGTCTTATTCCTAAATGACAAAAACTTCACCACTGAAGTGCGATTTTCCTCTCACACGCGCTGCATTTATAGTACACACACGCGCGTGCCGAGTCACATACATTCAAATCTGTTTGCGCTGAGAGAGAGAGCAGTTGTCGGCATGAAACTGCTTATAAATCACACAGTATCAAATTTTATGTTACACATATTCAAATGATTAACGTTACAGAAGTAGTGAGATTATAGTTTGAGTAGGCTAAACATTGACCGTATCAAAACCAGTCCGTAACTTTTTTTGTGTTCAGAATTTACAAAATGTATACAATGAGCGAGTGCATCATGAAGGCTTTTTTCAAATCGTGTTTTTGTCTTATCTTGAATCACTACGTAAAGCCGGTAATAAGCGTTAATACTCCGACTTGTTTAGACTGGATGGCGGATCACAGCCGCTGCGGAGTAGCCCAATGCCTGCGTGACTCGTCATGGACATAAACAGAGAAAGTAGATCCGGCAACTATGTTCTTCCGCAAGACGCGTGCACTGCAGTTCTGTTTATTAACTGCTATTTAGGGCCGATTTATCCAGTAATAATGCAATAATTGAAGTCTTTATGAATCAATAATTCAAACTGTTTTTAAAAATAATCTGTTCTACACACATATGTGTGTTAAAGCATATTCTACCCCTTCTGAGAGGGTATCACTGTTGGAGATGCAATAAGAGGTCCTAAATTATTCTAGAGAATGCAGAATTTTTAAATTTCCTTTTTATTTTTTTGCAAAGATTGATTAATAATATGTTGAATTTGTTTACATTATCAGTCTGTTAAACTCATTTTTCAAGTACTATAAGAAATAAACACAAAAGGAATTGTGGATTTTTTTTCTTACTAATATTGTTAATTGAATCGGAACCGGACCGGAATCGTTTGGCGGAACCGGAATCGGAACCGGAAAATTTCTCATGATTCCCAACCCTACTCGTGTGCTTCTGATATTATCGGAGCCGGCCAACTCTATCGTGTGGAGCTTTGTCTACCGAGTGGGTAATAGATCATACACAGTATCATAGAATTATGTCGAATTGCCGTAAAGCAGTTTCTGTTTCTCGCTCGTTCTCACTTATCACAGACTTCTATTTCCAACTTACCGGGACGTTGGTCCTCATGTTGCAAGGTTGGTTTTCCACCCGGGGATGCTGGGGGGAGCGGGGAAAGCCAACATTCTCAACAGGTTATTGAACCATTCAAATGATTTCTAAATGGTTTTAAAAGTAGAAATAGTTGCCAAGTGCCCCTTTAACTTATCAGTGATGGACCTCATGGTTCGTTTGGCCCCCTCTTCTCTCTTCTACAAAACATAATTATTGATTTTCACACCAAAGGGTTGTATAATCTATGTTTTCCCTATAGGGACAGCTTATGGCTTTGCCTTCTGAACAGTGGCACCAGTGTTGTGGCTGGCTTTGCTGTCTTCTCAGTTCTGGGCTTCATGGCTCAAAAGCAGGGTGTATCCATTGAGGAGGTGGCAGAATCAGGTACTGCAAGATTCTTTGAAATCTTGTAAAGCTTTAGAACTAAATACTCAATAAAACATTCTATCTCTGTCTTTTTTTTCAGGTCCAGGGTTGGCTTTCATAGCTTATCCACAGGCAGTAGCTATGATGCCTTTCCCTCAGTTGTGGTCTGTTTGTTTCTTCATCATGATTATTTTGCTGGGACTAGATACACAGGTGAGCTGAAATTCCAACCTGCACACAGAGGTGTTAAACCTAAGTTAAAGCCTTTCTAAGTTGGAAGCTATGTAGATGTAATATACAGAACTTCTTCTGATGCACTTTCGTTCTGCATCCCCCAAAGTTTGTTGCGATGGAAGTTTTTATGACCTCAGCGATGGACCTGTACCCCATGGTACTGCGCAAAGCTGGACGTCGAGAAATATTTCTTCTGCTTTTCTGTGTTTTTTGCTTCTTCTGCCAACTTGTCATGGTTACAGAGGTTTGTATAACTTTTCACGTACATACTTTCAAACCTTTAACATTGTATGCTGTATACGTTACAAACTACTATTTTTGAAAATACTAGGCAACTGAGTTGTGATTTTGTGACCTACAGGGGGGATGTATGTATTCCAGCTGTTCGACTACTATGCCTGCAGTGGAGCCTGTCTTTTTTTCCTCTGTGTTTTTGAATCTTTGGCCATGGGTTGGGTTTTTGGTGAGTTGCACAAAAGCTGTTTTTTTTTTTGTTTTTTTTGTTTTTGCAGTTGTTCAACTGTTCTTGCTCAGTCATGAAATTCTAAATTGTGCAAGCTGATAGTCCTTTACATGCAATCTGCAAGCTGTCTCACCATTACCAGAGGGTACAAGCTGATTGGTCTCTGCTGATTCTGCAGCCAATCAAATTGCTTGCTTAACATTTAAATAGTCTCATTCAGTATTTGCTGTAAGTTGGTCCTTCAGTGCATTATTAGAGTTCATCTGAAACCCCCTACCTCCCCCAGCTCCACCTGCCTACTCTAAACAAAAATGGTGCTATATAGCACTAAAAGTGGTTCATTGGCTTGTAATCATAGGCGAACCATTTAGCACTTATCTTTATCAAATGGTGCTATGTAGAACCATAAGAGGTGCAATAGAGCACCTTAACCACCCCAGAGAACCACTGAAGAACCAAACTGGGCTTAACAGGTTCTTTAAATGGTAGTGGTGCTATATAGCACCATGACCACTGAAAGGAACCCCTGAAGAACCTTTTTTTTTAGAGTGTACTATGACTATTCATGAGGCAGCTTACATACTCACAACGTGTATGTAGCCTATATCTAATTACTGTAGACTACAAAGACATTAACATTGCCATATTATTAACTATTTCCCCACCAACATTTGTTGTTGTTGTTTTTTTAAGTTGACAGCCACCACCAGCGTTTTTGATAATTTTCAAAAAACTTTCATGGCCCCCAGAATATTTTGTTGTAGAAATATCTGAATATTTAATAATTTATAATATATCAAAAGAAAGAACAGACCCTCTGTTTTGAACAACAACAAAAACTTTTTTATCAACACTTGCATGTGGTTAAAGGGTTAGTTCACCCAAAAAATGTAATTATCTCAGCTTTTTGCTCAAAATGTTGCTTTTTTTTTATTGAACTTCAAAGGTTAGTAAACCCCATAATGAAAATTATGTCATTAATGACTCACCCTCATGTCATCCCAGGCCTGTAAAACCCAGTTAATCTTCGGAACATAGTTTAAGATATTTTAGATTTAGTCTGAGAGCTTTCTGTCCCTCCATTGAAAATGTATGTATGGTATACTGTCCTTGTCAAGAAAGGAAATAAAGACATCATCAAAGAAGTCCATGTGACATCAGAGGGTTAGTTAGAATGTTTTGAAGCATCAAAAATACATTTTGGTCCAATCTGCATTCCCGAGTCCGCAGTGGCATAGGTTGTGAGGTGCTTGAAAGTATAGCATTTAACATGTTCGATCCGCGTTTGAATCTGTCTTTTGCCAAACTTGCTCTTTTCCCTTTTCCCGATAAAATAAATCGAACTAAAACAAA
The DNA here is from genome assembly GCF_016745375.1 of Pimephales promelas. Next base: position 1,031,382 of record NW_024122008.1, read on the forward strand.
CTAAAATCAAAACCGTGATATGGCTTTGTGCCTTTATAAAAAAGCAAAAGACTTTAAGTTTGCTCACGCGATCATCATGGTGATCTGGTGTTTTCTCCAAAATAAAAGCTCAATGTTTTATTTCTTGCAAGTGAAGAATTTAGAACAAAAGTATTGTAATTTTCCTATACTATAGTGTAATGTAAAATATACTGAAATATTTTCATTTATACAGTACAACTATAGGCTATATGGATTTTATGTCACAGGAATAATTATATATTATATTATTATACTAATTGTTTGGCATCCTAAAACACCAGAGATCAATGTAGACTGAGACTCTATATCATAACTAAAAGGATGTTTGAGCCCTCTTTAATGTCCAGGCACAAGTCAATGCTTTTTCTGTGTTCAAAATTAAAGCTCCTAATTTTGAGCTCTTAATGTGCACCAGATTGATTTAACCTTAAAATGTAAAAAAAAGAAAAAAAAATGTTTCTATGGAGCATCCTATAGGAACACACACTGTTCCTTTGTTGGCCAGAGGAGAACTGGCCCTCCGACTGAGCCTGGTTTCTCCCAAGGTTTTTATTCTGAATTCTGTCAGCTGATGGAGTTTTGGTTCCTTTTCACTGTTGCCTTGGCTTTGGGCTTGCTTAGTTGGGGACATTTAATATTCAACAATATTATTGATCTGTGTTGTATTATTTTCATGTTATCACTGTGAAGCCGCTTTGATACAATATGTATTGGTACCCTAAACCTAAAATCCTGTAAATGGCGATTCACATGCCAAAGCTACTCTTGAGAGTTGTCATGATTTAAATACTATTCTGAACACCGGCAACTAATAAGTGTAAAATTTTGTGATGTCTGTCAAAACTTTCCCTCTAACTGTGTGAAATGAAAGAAATGTAATGAAATTTTACTATAAATCAAATACAAATTATTCATGATCTCAGACAACAATGACAGTATCAGAAACCACAATAGACAACAATGATAGTATCTAAAAGCCAGTGATGTTTAATTCTTCCCTAACACCACAGGGGCTGAGAGAATGTTTGACGTCATTGAAGACATGACAAATTCACGACCGAATTACATATTCATGCTGTGCTGGAAATACCTGACTCCTTTCGTGTCCCTAGTAAGTGCCTCTGTATTTCATTCATCTGCTTTATTTTTTGTACTTGTCAAAAACCCAACAAATCTCTCTGGTCATTATATGGTTCTCAACGCATTCTCATCTTAGGGCGTCATATAGTGACGCTTTTGACATTTCGTCTAAATCCAACGCACATGGCACCCAATGTAACACGCGCACAGAGCTTTGTTTGGTTATGGGTAGGTTTAGGTCTGGGGTAGGGTTAGGGCCGGTTCACATATCGCGTCTTTTGCGCGCTCAAGTTCGTTATTTCAAATGTAGGCGCGCGGTATGCGCGCTCATGATGGAAGCGACGCGGTCGCGGTGCGACGCGCTCGTTTTTTCCAAGCGCGTCCGCGCCGCGTCGAGATAAAAACATCTCAACTTTTCAGAATGCCGCAAGCGCACCATAAGCGCACAATAGGTCATGTGACAAGAACCAACTGAAGCGCAACCGCCCTGGCGCTTTGGAAAATGGAGAATGCGGCGCGCCCAGCATTTTCTACGCGTTTTTAGGCGCTATATGTGAATCCGGCCTTAGACCACTAGGAGGTGCCTTCTGGCTCATATATATGCTATATGCTATATACACTCACCGGCCACTTTATTAGGTACACCTGTCCAACTGCTCGTTAACACTTAATTTCTAAGCAGCCAATCACATGGCGGCAACTCAGTGCATTTAGGCATGTAGACATGGTCAAGACAATCTCCTGCAGTTCAGACCGAGCATCAGTATGGGGAAGAAAGGTGATTTGAGTGACTTTGAACGTGGCATGATTGTTGGTGCCAGAAGGGCTGGTCTGAGTATTTCAGAAACTGCTAATCTACTGGGATTTTCATGCACAACCATCTCTAGGGTTTACAGAGAATGGTCCGAAAAAGAAAAAACATCCAGTGAGCGGCAGTTCTGTGGGCGGAAATGCCTTGTTGATGCCAGAGGTCAGAGGAGAATGGCCAGACTGGTTCGAGCTGATAGAAGGGCAACAGTGACTCAAATAACCACCCGTTACAACCAAGGAGGGCAGAAGAGCATCTCTGAACGCACAGTACGTCGAACTTTGAGGCAGATGGGCTACAGCAGCAGAAGACCACACCGGGTGCCACTCCTTTCAGCTAAGAACAGGAAAGCTACAGGAGGCTACAATTTGCACAAGCTCATCGAAATTGGACAATAGAAGATTGGAAAAACGTTGCCTGGTCTGATGAGTCTCGATTTCTGCTGCGACATTCGGATTGTAGGGTCAGAATTTGGCGTCTACAACATGAAAGCATGGATCCATCCTGCCTTGTATCAACGGTTCAGGCTGGTGGTGGTGGTGTCATGGTGTGGGGAATATTTTCTTGGCACTCTTTGGGCCCCTTGGTACCAATTGAGCATCGTTGCAACGCCACAGCCTACCTGAGTATTGTTGCTGACCATGTCCATCCCTTTATGACCACAATGTACCCAACTTCTGATGGCTACTTTCAGCAGGATAATGCGCCATGTCATAAAGCTGGAATCATCTCAGACTGGTTTCTTGAACATGACAATGAGTTCGCTGTACTCAAATGGCCTCCACAGTCACCAGATCTCAATCCAATAGAGCATCTTTGGGATGTGGTGGAACGGGAGATTCGCATCATGGATGTGCAGCCGACAAATCTGCGGCAACTGTGTGATGCCATCATGTCAATATGGACCAAACTCCCTGAGGAATGCTTCCAGCACCTTGTTGAATCTATGCCACGAAGAATTGAGGCAGTTCTGAAGGCAAAAGGGGGTCCAACCCGTTACTAGCATGGGGTACCTAATAAAGTGGCCGGTGAGTGTATATATATATATAGCATATATATGAACCAGAAGGCGCCTCTTTAGTGTAAATATGAGACGCATATATATATATATATATATATATATATATATATATATCTGCGTCTCATATTGACGCTAAAGGGTGCCATGTGCGTTGGATGTAGACGAAATCTCAAAAGCGTCACTATATGACGCCTTGGGATGACACAGCCACTTCTCACATTCTTCTGATTTAATTGTCCTTTTTTTTCATTCTTTACAAATGTTCTCTCTCTTCTGTCCATTTTCAGGTGTCTTTTGTCTGTTCAATGGTTAAGTACAAACCTCTCACTTTTAACCGTTGGTATGTATACCCAGACTGGGCGTACGCACTAGGTTGGTTACTGGCCCTGTCCTCCATTCTGCTGGTGCCTGGATGGGCGCTGATCCGACTGTTTACTGAGAAAGGAAGCCTAAAACAGGTGAGATTAAACATGATCAAGAGATGAACAAGCCACTGAGACATAATCAGAGCAGACATGTACTGTATATCTTTAACTATTCACCAAATCTAAACTGCATTTTAAAAACAAGAGTAAATCAACTAACAGATTAATGTTGTTTCACTGTGTCTGTTTCTTAACAGCGTTGGCGTCACCTGTGTAGTCCTGACACAAACCTCCCTTTTATCAGTAAGCAAAAAGCTGAAACGGAAGAAAACACCTTCATCACAGAGATGCAAGACTTAGTCAAGAGTGACACAAACTAAAAGATGCTCAACTCTTGCTATAATTTAGTGTTTTTTTGGGTTTTTTTTTTTTTTGTAATCTTTGTAATTTAATCAGCTATTCATGTCCTTGATAACAGCACACAAGGGTGCCTGAATTGCAAAATGTGTCATTGAACCGTTTCATTTTTCAAAATAATATCCCTCCAAAATATATTTCTTTGATAGCATAACTTTTTATAATAAAACATATAAGTATTTGTCAAGTCACTGTTATCTATATAGCACTTTTTGTGCAATATAATTTTTATTTTTCTTTCTTCTTTTCTTTCTTCTTTCTTTCTTTTGGGTTAAGCTTTCCGCAACTGGGTTTAGGTTGCCAGGGTGAGATGACAAACAGTTGAAATTGTATATGGTGTGTGGATATAATGCATTTAATCCAAAGATCTGGCTGTTGCGTTTGATAATGACCACACTGACACAGAGAGTAGTATCAACTTATCGTCAGCTTTACTTCCATAACACTGTCTGTCTAGACCCAAGTAGATGAACACATCCATTCCTCAGACAGAACCAAATGATTCAGCCCAATCAAACTCTATGCATCACTGAACATTAACTCAATGCATTTATAAACCCCACTTCAAAGAACACAACATTTCCCCCCCTCCTACAGGTTTTCAAACATGAAATGTTGACACAAAGTCCTTTAGGTGCCCAGGCCGAGAACGAGTGCGAACAGGCCGCGGTGAAAGACAAGGATGAGGCTGGGCAGCCTGTGATGGGCAAGCACACATCTCAGCTGGGAGGTTGATAGAGATGCTTGGAACCTGTGCAGGATCTATCTGAGGTCTAGGCTGACTCGCTGGGTTGTCCTGCCAAGCTGAGGGTGTGGCTTGAGATGTGGCACCTGTCGTATGTGCCGGGGCCCGTACTTTGCGGAGACGGCTTGCATGCCACCGCGTGCCATCACTGAGCAAGAAGGTGGCTGGGCCCAGCTGATGACTAACTTTGAGAGGGGAAGACCAGTATGAAGCGAGTTTGTGGTCTCTGTGGGGCCTGCGAACCCTGACCCAATCCGCAGCCTGTATGTCAGGGGCCTTTGCGTGTGCTGAGAGGTCGAATTTCTGCTTCATCCGCCTCTGCTGGCGTTCAACTGAGGCCCTGACCTGTGGTAGTAGGCCCTGAGGCAGTGCTGGGCTGAGCCTGTCGAGGGGAAGGTGGAGCTCACGGCCAAGCATGAGGGAAGCTGGAGAGACCCCCGTTGTAGAGTGTTGGGTGGCCCTGTAGTGCAGCAGTGTGTGGCGAATGGCCTGTGAGAATGTCCATCCCTGGAACAGGTGTGCTCTGAGGCTGTTTTTCAGGGACTGGTGAAAGCGTTCAACACCACCGTTAGCTTGGGGATGATAGTATGCCGTGCGGATGTGGCGAATACCCTTGTTTTTGAGGTATGTGGTGAACTCGGCCGAGATCAGTTGCGGGCCATTGTCCGTAGTGATAGTATTTGGGAGGCCCCAGCGGGAGAACAGAGAGTCCAGAAAGTTGATTATGACCAAAGAGGTCACAGAGCCGGTGGCAATAAGCTCAGGCCATTTCGAGTGCAGATCATAGACAACCACTAGGAAGCGTTGGTGATGAGGAACTCCCTGTATCTCACCACATATGTCCAGCTGCAGGTGATCCCAAGGCTGTGATGGCCAAGCAAGTGGTTGTAACGGTGGGGGGGCCTGGTGACCTGTCTTTCCGCTCAAAAGGCAGGTGGCACAGTCTTTCACCAGGGCCTCTATGTCTTTATCAATCCCCGGCCACCAAACCCGGTCTCTGCAGCGCTGTTTCAGCTTCACAATACCAAGGTGGCCCTCGTGAGCCATTGCCAAGACCCGTGCACGTAGGGTGCTGGGGATGACTGTGTAGAGGCCGCGTGCCACACAGGTGTCGTTCCAGCAGGACAACTCCTGCTTTATTCTGGAAAATGCGGCAAGCTCCTCCGATATCTCATGAGGCCAACCGTTCAGTATATAGACACGGAGCTGAGAGAGAATTGGGTCCTGTTCCGATGCATTCTTCAGTTCTTGTAACGATACGACAGCCTGGAGGGGTGCGTGTAACATCTGAACAATGTCCTGTTCCACCTGGTCCGTGTCAGTGGTTGTGTGTATGACAGGGTGGGATGGAGTAGCGCGGGACAGAAGATCAGCCACAACATTGTCTCTGCCTGGGGTGAACTTCAAGTCAAAGTTATATTGGCGAAGTCGGTCGGACCAGCGGTGTAGTCGCAGTGGTCTGTGGCCTGTCCCAGATGTAGAAAGCAGTGCGGTCAGGGCCTGGTGATCTGTCCTCAGGGTGAAAGCGCGGCCATAGAGGTACAAGTGGCACCGCTCGCAAGCCCAGATGCAGGCTAATGCTTCACGTTCCCCCACCGAGTACCGCTGCTCCGTCTGATTGAGGGCCCGTGATGCAAAGGCAATGGGCTTCTCGACGCCCTGCTGAGTCTGTGACAGCACTGCTCCTATGGCTGTAGCCGACGCATCGCAGGTCACCATAGTGGGGCTAGATATATCGAAATGAGCCAACACTGGAGCTGTAGTGAGCTGCACCTTGAGCGCTTGCACCGCCTCAGAGCAGGCCTGTGACCATATCCGAGAAGGGTCTGACTGCAGAGCCGCAGAGCCGCAGTTTAACCCCAGCAGTTTCACCCCAGCAGTTTTACCCCGCGCATGCGCAGTTTCACTATAGCGGTTTTATCCGCTCGTTTTGAATAAGTTATTAAATTGTCTTCACTGCAGTCAGTTCAGCAGTGCTGTTGGACAAATCATTCTTTTATTTAACATATATTCATGTCGCAGGAAACTTGCAGCACCAGGCCGTTGGATCAAAATGAAAAAACAAAAAACAAAACAAACAAAGTAAGGGTATTTTGTTGTCTTGTTTTCGGGACACTTTAACGTCCTGATTGATTTCTTTGTTTTTCGAAATGCAATTTGCCATTTCAGCATATCTCCCATCAACTCGATATGACATCCTGTCGGGTCTTCATGATTATGGTAAGTTATTGGACTTTTATCAGTCTGTCTCCACTCTGTTAAATCAAAAATATATTGTAAAATGAATGTTTCAGTATGCTTTACACATCGTATTGAATGAACCCGTTGATTTCACTGCTGTAAGTCTTATTTCTACGTTATATTAATATTATTGTTGTTAATAGTATTCATGGAAGTATTGCTTTTTTCTCAGCATGACATTCATGACACAATAAGTGGTGCCTTCTCCTCATGGAGAATTTTGTTTCTAGGGTTTAGTTATTATTATTTGTCATTTAGCAGACACTATTATCCAGAGTGACTTTTAGTAAACTAACTTTAGGGACAGTCCTTGCTCAGGACTCAGTATTCTGCACAACTTTGTTCTCATTGTTGTCTTTTTGTATTTTGTCAGACATGGAAGGTGGCTTGCAGATTGGGCTGAGGCGGTTGGATTGCACATGGCGGTTGGATCTTGCCTCACTGACAGTGAAGTGAGCTTTTGTTGTCAAAGTATTTTGTTTATTTATTTATCTATCCTATTGTCAGTCGACAATATTCTATACTTAGACTTTCAGGGGACACAGATATCAGTTGGGTTCTTAAAACACACCAAGTCCCATTGTTGCAGGGTTGATCCTTGAAAGACCCTAAAAGACCCCTGTGAACACACATGTGCCCCAAGCCAAATGGTCTAGAGCTAGTCTGATCATTACAGGCATGCACTACTTTAAATATATGTTCTTGCTAAATGTAATGTTGTAGTTTTATAATACGGTATTAAAAAGGGCTTAAAAATTTTAACTGGTGGACACCCTGTATTAGGGCAGGGACATTGACCTTTGTTATTTTTGTTTGTTTTTGTAAAATGGATTGATTCAAATAGATGAATTCTCTCGTGCAAATTCGAAGTAAATCAAATCTTAGTTTGGTTCTGCATTGCATATGCATGAAATTATACATTTTATTAAATGAAACATTTTGTAGTGGACAATTGAAATACATTACATCACACTGTGCTCTTCTACAACAGATGAATGGACCAGGAGAAATTGAGTATGGAGTAGGAGCGCTGGAAGGGGACACGACACCACACAATCTTGAGGTATTTTGTAGAGTTCTGCAATGTATATAATATATTTAGACGTTTTATTTATCTGAAAATATAAAATTGTTGATTGCTGTTAATTTTCAAATATTTTTCATAAAGAATGCCAATATGATGAGCAGCATCAGGAAAGGTGTGGAATGGTTGAAGGACAATCACCCGCTGATGAAGATCAAGTCCTTGCCACCACGCATTGACAGCATGGAGGAGGAAGAAAGCCCTTTCTCCACTACATTCACATTGTGCCACAACTTTGGATGAGGATGATAATTTAAGAGCCACATTCTATTTTACATTTAAAAACAGAGAGGTCATGCCCTTTTTCATGTCTGAGGTTAAGGACAAAGAAAAATGTAAGAGTGTCATCATTTTAAAACCCTGACATTTAATTATTATTATTTATTTTCTAATTGGTGACAGACTTGCTGTTTGTCTGTAGCAGTATGTCTGTGTATGTATATTTAGACGGTCTGTCTGTATCAATATGTCTGTCTGTGTATCAATATGTCTGTCTGTCTCAGTGTGTCTGTGTATGTATGTCAGTATGCCTGTCTGTCTGTATCAGTATGTCTGTGTATGTATATTAGTTTGTCTGTCTGTATCAGTATGTATGGCTGTGTATCAATATGTCTGTCTGTATCACTGTGTATGTGTATCAGTGTGCCTGTCTGTCTGAATCGTATGCCTGTCTGTCTGTATCAGTATGTCTCTCTGGTAATTGAATTGAAATAGAATTGTATTCTTGGTAATGTCTTCAAAATTAATAAAATATTTGAAATAATTGTTAATAATTTGTGTTCAAGTCATTTGTTTCATCAGGCAGATTTAATTAATTTAAGAATAATTAGACATATATTGATTTATATAGTTCGCCTTTGAATGTCTAATCAGAAGTTTGTGTTATACCAGGTATTGAGCAATTAAGTGTGTGTATATATATATATATATATATATATATATATATATATATATATATATATATAGGCCAGGCTATTTATTGTTTTGGAGGAAAAACTTAAAAGATTGTGCTCCTGATACAAGCACTGTTTTACTTCAGTAAAGGAACCTGAAAGCCTGTGAGCAACAGCAAAAAAATAACTAGTAAGCAAAAATAATTGGTAACAAATACTATATAGGTTATTGACACTGCGCGTGCACGGGTAAAACTGTTGAGATGAAACTGCGCATGTGCGTGGTGAAACTGTGGCTCTGCAGACTAATAAGCAAAACTAATTGGTAAAAATAACCATTAGATCGTTTTAATACTGAACAATTTGCGCGGGTAAAACTGCTATATTGAAACTACGAATGCGCAGATAAAACTGCTTAAAACTGTTGTGGCGAAACTGCGCATGCGCGGGGTAAAACTGCTGGTGTAAAAACTGCGCATGCGCGGGGTAAAACTGCTGGTGTAAAACTGCTGGGGTGAAACTGCGGCTCTGCGGCTCTGCAGACAGATATTATTGCCATATCCAGGGCTCATCCTTATGCAGCAGATGCCGTAGTGGGGCGGTGGTAGCAGAATAATGTGGGAGGAACTTTAGATAGTAACCCGTCATGCCCAAGAAGGAGGCAACCTGTGCAGCTGAGCTGGGTTCGGGAATTGCCAGTATAGCGTCTACATTTGACTGAAGTGGTGTGACGCCATCCGCCGACAGTCGGAAACCCACATACTCAATGGACGGTGAGGAGAACACACATTTTTCAGCATTGAGGGTTAGTTTGTGTTCCGCTAAGGCTGCGAAAACTCTGCTGAGGCGTTCGTCATGACTCGCTGTAGAAGGCCCATGGATAACCACATCGTCCAGGTAGATGGCCACCCCCGGTATACCAGCCAATACCGACACCATGATTTTTTGAAAGCAGCTGGGGGCGGAGCTAAGTCCAAACGGCATGCGCGTGTAACGAAACACACCTTCATGGGTCACGAAGGCTGTGAGATTCCTGCTGCTGGGGTGGAGGGGCACTTGTAAGTAGCCCTGTCTGAGATCCAGTTTGGAGAACACAGTTGAGCCATGGAACTGAGCAGTGAGCTCTTCTGAGGTAGGGAGTGGAAACTTGTCCGGGATCACTGCCTTATTCACTGCTCGCAGGTCGACACACACTCGTAGTGCCCCTGATTTCTTCTGAGCCACCACCAGGTTTGAGACCCAGGGCGATGCATCCACTGGTTCGATAATGCCAGAGTCCAGTAGTAGCTTAAGTTCAACTGAGACACCATCACGGAAAGCCAGAGGAATGCGGCGAAGTGGTTGAATGACTGGTGTAACAGCCGGGTTCAAGAGAGGTTGGTGGGCAAAAGCAATGAGGCACCCCAAGCCTTCAAACAGAGACGGCCATTTTTGTTGCCAAGACGTAGAGACTGTCAGGATCGCAGCTCCCTTTGTGTCCACCAGGGAGAACCCCAGAGCCGAGAACAAATCCAGACCCATCAGATTGGCCCCACGACGGGCAACATGGAAGGTAAAACTGGGTACCAATTTGGTGCCATACCCAACAGTCACTTGCAGGGAACCCACTAGGTCAATTTTTGAGTCGCCATAGCCACAGAGTGAGGCAGAGGGTGGCGACAGTGGCAGTGCTCCAAAAAAACAACCGTATGTGTGCATGTTCAAGAGAGACACACTGGCACCAGTATCCAAAAGCAGTGGGATACACACATCATTTAGGCGCACTGAGCATGCTTTAAATGAGACTGGCCCAGAGTAGACATTGTGAATGATAGTGGGCGACTCAGCTGGAGCAGAACGGCAGACTGAAGCAAAATGGTTGCGTTTGCCACAGTTACGACACGTTTGACCACGAGCTGGGCAGCTCTGCGCTCTAGACTGATGAGATGAAGATCCACAATTATCACAGGGCCGCGACGCTGGTGTTTGTGGGCGTGGCCGAGACCGCTGCGGGCGTCTCAGTAGCATAACTGCAGAGGAATCTGCTGCAGCCGATGCGTCGTTCTGATTGGGCTGTAATATAGATGTGGGCATGGGGGAGGGGGCTGGGTAGTCCGTGATTGTTTGCTGTTTAGTCAATGCTGACGCACATGCAGCTGCACTCTCTATTTGTAATGCAATCGTGATCGCTCGGGGCAGTGATAAATCATCCGGTTCTAATAGCAGAGTTTCACGTACTTTTGCATTGTTGGTATGTTCAATTAACTGGTCGCGAATCATTTCGTCCTGCAACGCACCGAACTTGCATGTGCTGGCCAATCCCCGCAAGTTGGCTACGTACTGTTGCACTGACTCACCGGGCAGCTGTTTTCTTTGGCGGAACAGAAAACGGCGCAAGAGCGCGCTCTGCGTAGGCGTGAAGTGTGCGGTAAGCAGTTCCACGGCCGTGTCATAATCGCTTGTGGCGCCCGACTCAAGCGTTCCCAGCACACGATGACCCTCAGCTCCCAAGCAGTGTAGTAACAGCGCCTTTTTGCGGGCTGTGCTCACATCCGTCAGCCCCACTGCCAAGATGAAAGTCTCGAAAGACTGCAACCAGCGAGTCCAGGGAATCGGAGGCTCACCAGGTAGCGCGAGGAAAGGAGCAGGCGGTGGCAGTGCAATATCAGCCATCCTCGTCGCCAAATGTTGCGTTTGATAATGACCACACTGACACAGAGAGTAGTATCAACTTATCGTCAGCTTTACTTCCATAACACTGTCTGTCTAGACCCAAGTAGATGAACACATCCATTCCTCAGACAGAACCAAATGATTCAGCCCAATCAAACTCTATGCATCACTGAACATTAACTCAATGCATTTATAAACCCCACTTCAAAGAACACAACACTGGCAACTGGTCAACATTAGACAAACATATTGGTCCGATTATTCATAAAGGAGTTTGGGCCATGCAAATTACAGGAGTTTCCCGGGAGACATAACAAACCGGGAGGGGTTCGGGACATAGAGCTAAAAAACTGGAGAATCCCCGGAAAAATGGGAGTGTTGACAGGTATTCACAATATTTATCCAGTTCTATCTGGTTGTAGGTCGGAGTCATCATGCCGGTATGGAGATGAGTTTGTTGAGGTGTCCATTTTTTTAAGGTTTCTGTGAAAAATTATATGCCACTATTTTTAGGAAATGCACGGCGGTTTCGGTGGTGAATTTTTGTTAGTCTTGAGGTGCACATATTTAAAGTGGACTTGACTAGGTTGGTCACTTTTGAGCTTATATACAGACCTCCTATAACAAAGATTTTATTTGTGGAATTTTCTGAACTTTTATCCTCTATGACCACTTGCTGTGACAGCCTTGTTATAATAGGTGATGTTTTGTTTTTTGTTTTTATTCATACAGTATCTGCTGCCTAGATAGGCCCCTCGTACAAGATTTTGTAACTGTGTTAGATTCTTTTAACCTTATTCAGTCTGTAGTGGGATCCACTTACAAGGCCACACTTAAGATTTTGTCCCGGGCTGTTCCGATGTGCAAGCTTGTTCTAGAAAACATTGCCAAGTCATTGATTTATCTCCATCTTGTCATGGGTCAGATATGTTGGTGGCTAGTTTTAATTCGAAATGCAATGGTATTCTGGATTACTTAAAGCAGAACTAAGTAACTTTTTTTACCTTAACTGAACAGCTTTGGAGTCATTGTAATGTTAATATTACTGATTTCGTGTTGAATGGTGATCGTCTCGCACCCCCCTGGTGCCTGTGAGCCGCAAAACCACCCTTGCAACTTTGGGCCGGCGGCTCGCCGGCCTCAGTGTTAGGAAGTATCGTGAGATTTCAGGTCTCGCGAGGTAACGAATTGCTTTACGGCACTATACGCGCACACGCATGCGTACACGCCCCCGGCCATCCAGGAGCCGGCTAGCTATAAGAAAAAGGTAACGCTAGATATTGAATTCTTCAAGTTTTCGTGATGGCTGATGTAAAAGAAGAAGAAGACAGCTCGGAAGTGTTTATCAGAGAAACAAAGAAGAGAAAACGGACCGGCTTTTTCAGAATAGAGAGAACTGAAAGAAAGCGAAGCCTGCAAAACCGATGCTGACCTGGCCTTCTTGCTGTTGCACTTGTAAGTATCTTTATAATAAACTGTGTTTAATGTTTGTATTTCTTGTAATTGTGACCTCGGGAATCGGGATGTTTGCTATTGTCTGTTTTTTTTTTATTATTATGCTCGCTGTCTGTTACCGGCTTACGAGTACGTTAGATACTGTAACTTAGATGTTAGCATTTTCATTAGCAAACAAACTTGCTTGTTTTCTGTAAGTAAGTGTTTTGTCCGTTCCTCTATCAGGGTTTATTTGTGTTTCTCAGATCGCCTATAAATCGATATGAAATTCTACAAATTATGCATTAGTTTAGCTTGTCGTCAGCCTCAGAATTAGTAACGTTATACTGTGCTGCTGACTTGATAATGCATAAACCGACACGAGAGCTGCTAGCTAATAATGCAACTTTTTATATTTATTTACCCACATTTACACAAACAGAACTATAAGTAAACGATAAATTGCATTGCAACTTCACACATGCAACTCCATCTGTGCTATTTTGACCTTGTCTATAAATGATATGTTGATAAAAGATTGATACATTTTCTTTTTCCTTTTTAGCTACAAGCGTTGGCAAGTGTTATCAACTCCGAGGCACCCCAGACCACCAGTACCACCGGTCTCAAGCTTCAATAATAAAATAAACAAACTTGTAATAAACAAATTAAACGTGTTTGACTTTCTTTGGTCAATCGTTACGATAGACAACTCGGATCACCAGAAAAATGATGAATGTAACGTAACATGTATTTTGATAATGCATAATCAAAGTAGCTATAGCTGTAGGCTAAACTAAAAATAAATAAATAGCGGAAATATTTCTTATAGTATTATTGATTTTTAACCATAATGTTACTGATAACGTTTGGTAACACAATAAAAATATACACTATCTCAACTTTTGAATAATATTGTTCTGAGAATCATACCTCAGTGGATATGGCTCGGGCGTCAGTTTGGTTTGAAATGTGCTGGGGACAGAGACGCATTCGGAAGGGTATTTTCAAAAGTGCTGGGTAACGCATTCATTCTTTTTTCTCTTTCGAGTAGGTAATGTTTTGAACGACGATGTCCATAGCTTCCTGATGCACATAAATAAAAATGAGCACAATACAGTGATGGTCCGGCCAGAGGTTCCGCACTCGAATAGTTTTTATTTCCCCCTCATCAAAACCAATAATGTTTATCAGTGGTTGAATTGATATAATGTTTATCAGTGGTTTTATATGTTTTGATGAGTGGGGGAAAATATACGAAAGAGGAATCAGAAACCATGAGAAAAAGGGACACGTTTGTGTGCATTTTGATTTGTGATTTCACCGGAAAGAATCTCCGCAACGGATTGAAGCGCGTTTCTGAGAGAAGCCAACACATTTCAGTGCTAGATCGCCTGTTATTTAACAAACAAATGAAACGAATGCTGTTAACTGGAGATGTTTTATTTGCATTGGTACATCTGTGCCGCGAGATGTTTCAAAAGTGGTGGGGACAAAATCCGTTTGTTCGCCGGCTTCTCTGAAAACAAATTCACATGGCCTGCCTGAACGAGATGGGAGGGGGAGTTGACAACGAGTTTACGACAGTTTTCTCATATATATATATACTCCGAAACTGTAGGGGGAGCTCGAGAGAGAAACCTGCGAGAAAACAGCAAAGAAGTTTCCAGTCTTACTGAGCGCTGCTTTAAGCAAAAACTGTATGATGACAGTTTGTTAAATCTGCTAAGGCACGATACTTTTCAGTTTTAATCACACAGAATCGTCTTTTCCCAAGAGTGTTATTTCAAGCAATAAATACAGTCCTGGACATTATAGGCCAAGCTGTTGTTGATAATACTGTGAGTTTGGGAAAGTTTTTTGCTATTTTTTTTTTTTTTTTTTTTTTTTTTGTGGATAAAGATCACTGCTATTAAAACAAATATCTCTAATTCTGTTTTGAATCCAGCTTCTCTTCTAGTTCAACCAAAATCTTGCACCACTGCTGTTATGTATGTTGGAGACTGTTTCAATATCTAATCTGCTAGAAGTTATTCAACATCTTAAGCCATCGTATTGTTCACTTGACGTTATCCCACCACGTTTGTTAATTCAGGTGTAGGATTGGGGTCTACGATCATGTCTATAGTGAATGAGTGTCTCGTAGAAGGTGTGTTCCCATCTTATTTTAAGCATGCTTTGGTGCAGTCTCTTTTGAAAAAAAAAAAAGCATCTTTTGCAGTGATTTTTTATTTTTTTTTAAACCTGGTCTCATAAGTGGAGTGGAGTGGAGTGATCAAGGTTCTCGTAAGGGCAGGTGGAGTGATGGAGGTTCTCATGAGGGCAGGTGGACTGATAGAGGTTCTTGTAAGGGCAGGTGGAGTGATGGAGGGTCTGTGAGAGCAGGTGGAGTGATGGAGGATCTCGTGAGGGCAGGTGAAGTAATGGAGGTTCTCGAGATGGAGGCCAGTTGTACAAAAGGCCCGAATGCCTTTAAATGGCCTGGACGATTTCAACCAATCACAATCACGTACAAGGTTGCTATAGTGACATTCGTGCTGAGGTGAATTCAGATCGAGGGAGAAAGAAGATGCATCATGTTAGTGAAGATACTTGACAGTTCAGTTTAGTTAATCTGTAGTGTTCGACGATTATTCAGCTGGTTTACATATAAATTGAGCCACTGTGTGCGTACATACCAAGTAAGTTTATGTTTGTTCCGTTAGAATGCAGAAACTGCTAGACGATGTTCATCAGTGGGAGCGATTAGCATAAATCTGCCTGTATTACTTTCTGTTTAGTACTTTTTCTGAGTTTCTGCATGTTACTTTATGTTATGTAAGAGACCTTATGTTATTATTGGTTGTACGGTTACTTTGGAGATGATTATCATGAGGTGATCAGCGTCGTATACTGAGCATATGGAATGTCTAGTTAAACGCATTTATGTGCTATTAGCGCCTTCTTGTGGCGATGTTTAGAATTATTCTGTCTGATAGCACTTCCTTAATGGGTTTGTTAGACTGTATGATGTTAATAATGTTTGTTATGTATGATGTTTATGTATGCTAATGTTTATTTCTTTGTTTAATTTGTTATAGAACCACACATACCCCATATGTAAATCAAGCTCATCAGTAAAGTGAAGTTTGAACCCTGCCTGGTGTGTCTGTTCAACTAAGCGTCATCTTATACAGTTCTGACCGACTGCCTGCTGCGTTTCACATCCATTAAAATTAGTCTACTATTGGACCTCTTCATTTCACCAGTTTAGGTTCTTCATCTTGCCCTTTATACTCGTCCTTATGCCTTCTGACAATGGCTCAATGCACAAGGCAAAAATCTGTGAAGAGAGCGGATCCCCCGGTTTACCCCTTGTTTTATCTGAAAGGGTTTCAATAGCGAACCAAGTCAGTCAAATATATTTATATAGCGCTTTTCACAATACAGAGCTGCTTCACAGTATCAATCAAGACAACATCACAGTGTTTGTTTATTCATGAAAAAAGACAATCAAGATGGGTAGAGCTGATCAATGGTATGATGGGTCATTTAATTTGAATATCCCCAACTGAGCAAGCCAAAGGCAACAGTGGCAAGGAACCAAAAAACTCCAAGTGACCCGATGGTGTCCTAAAACTCCATCAGATGACCCAATGGAGAAAAAAAACCTTGGGAGAACCCAGGCTCAGTCGGTGGCCAGTTCTCCTCTGGCGTTTATGAACTAGAGGCCAAATTTACAGTAACTGTAAGATAAAAAAAATTATATGAATGCCAGGCTAAATAAAATGCGTCTTTAGTCTAGTTTTAAACTGGGAGAGTGAGTCTGAGCAACGAACAATATCAGGAAGGCTATTCCAGAGCTTCGGAGCTAAATGTGAAAATGCTCTCCCTCCTTTGGTGGATCTGGATATCCTAGGAATGACCAGAAGCCTCGAATTTAGTGATCTTAAAGAGCGTGATGGATTGTAGGGTGATAGAAGATCTGTTAAATAGACTGGAGCTAAACCATTTAGAGCTTTATAAATCAAAAGCAATACCTTGTAATTAATACGGAACTTTATAGGTAACCAATGAAGTGATGATAGAATCGGTGTTATATGATCATATTTTCTTGACCTAGTAAGAACTCTAGCAGCTGCATTTTGAGCTTTGTGTCCATGTTAACAAACACTACAAATAGGAAAAAGAGGCTACAATTTGCAAGTTTATCATTTACAGTTTCTCACCACAATTGGGCAGCTGAAGACTGGAAAAATGTTGCCTGGTCTCTATTTCTGTTGAGACATTCAGATAATATAGAGTCAGAATTTGGCGTAAACAGAATGAGAACATGGATCCATCATGCCTTGTTACAACTGTGCAGGCTGGTGGTGGTGGTGTAATGGTGTGGGGGATGTTTTCTTGGCACACTTTAGGCTCCCTAGTGCCAATTGTGCATCATTTAACTGCCACAATACCTGAGCATTGTTTCTGACCATGGCCACCATGTACCCATCCTCTGATGGCTACTTCCAGCAGGATAATGCACCATGCCACAAAGCTCGAATCATTTCAAATTGGTTTCTTGACCACGACAATGAGTTCACTGTACTAAAATGGCCCCCACAGTCACCAGATCTCAACCCAATAGAGCGTCTTTCGGATGTGGTGGAACAGGAGTGTCGTGCCCTGGATGTGCATCCCACAAATCTCCATCAACTGCAAGATGCTATCCTGTCAATATGGGCCAACATTCCTAAAGAATGCGTTAAGCACCTTGTTGAATCAATGCCACGTAGAATTAAGGGGCAGTTCTGAAGGCGAAAGGGGGTCAAACACAGTATTAGTATGGTGTTCCTAATAATCCTTTAGGTAAGTGTATCTTCAGTAAAACTTTTCTTTAATTTATTATAATTCATACTCTTGTCTTAATGAATCAGTTCTGGTTCTGGGTCTTTGACTGTAAATCCCCTTCCTATTAATGGGGTTTACTTACCTCTGCTTCGCGTCGGGGTCCTCATCTGGGTTTTTTTTGAGAGAACAACTGGCTGGATGTACATTATCCCTTACATGACCCTACAATGGGTTGTATCGTCACACTACATAGGGTAAGTTGTCACAACATAACATGCTGGTTGTTGCTGATTTGAGAAGAATGGCCTAGTTTTAATGCAATGGGTTTTACAACTAGTTCTGATCTCTCCTAGCTAACTGACAAATAGAGAGTCAACCATCTATAAAGAACCGTCAGAGAGAAACAAGAAAAATTTTATGACAGGTAAGAAAACTACATTTTTACATATTCTGAAGTAAGTGGTTCTGCCTGTGCAAAACCTAATATTGAAGTTGAAATGTAATGGCAGTTACATATTTTAGTATTTTTATAAAAACTATATACTGTTCGTTTTCTCACACAAACCGCTCGTTTCGTGTCTTAGGCCATCAATGTGTACTTACATTTACAAGTCATTAAATTATGTTTAATTTTGACTTCTCTGTGCATGCTATTTGAGGTGGGTTCCATAGATCTGCATCATATGACTGACAGACAACAACGGTTTGACCAAAATCTGTCAAAATTGAAAATGCTGTGGAAACAAAGACACCTACATCTTGGATGCGCTTGAGGTAAGCTAAAACATATCAAAAATTAATTTCAAAGTGAACTATCCCTTTAATGTTATATTCATTCATTCCTCTTCTAGAGAGAACCGAGGTTATGTTAGGTAACTGATATGTTTTCTTACAAGAGGTTCTCTCGTATTGTGTAAGTTAGAATACGCTACGGGAACCCTTTGTCAACGTCGTATGTGCCAAGCATCCACTCATAAGCACTCATGGGGAATACAGAGCGGCGCTGCTGGTCCACAAAAACATATAGCATATTAACCCAATATAGTGCAGCTCAACCAGGAGAGATAAGTCGCATGAGATTAGCCTGCGCACGATAAGATCTGGACAGAACATACATCTCACTTCTACTGACAAAAGTTTAGCCTGCAGGGCGGGAACTTCCAGATTATAAAACCTAACAAAGGTGGATGGGGAAGCCCAGCCCGTCGCCAAACATATGTCAAGAATCGAAATTTCGCTGGACCATGCACACGACGAGGCCATGCCTCTAGTGGAATGAGCCATGACGCCCAAAGGGCATTGCAGACCTTTTGAGGCATAGGCAGCTGCAATAGCGTCCACTATCCATCTGGACAGGCTTTGTTTCGAGCCGGGACATGTTTGTTTTGGGACATGTCTAGGTTTGAGGATGACTTTATCTAACAGTTCAGACGGACATGCTTCCAGGGCCTCAAGGACCAAAGAAAGATCCCACATAGGAACAGACGGGGCACGGGGATTCATCCTCCTGGCTCCTTTAAGGAAGCGAATGAGAAGCTCGTTCCTTCCTACTGATCGGCCTCGTGTCAACTCTGCGAACACTGCAATGAGCACGCTAGACAGCCTGCTGTAGGACTGCAAAATGAAAATGAATACAAAATTAAAGATAATTTTTTTGGCTTCAATATCTCGAAATGATAAATCTTTCCTGTAGCATAAGCTAACTTACGCAATACGAGAGAACCTCTCTTGAGAGAAAGTATTATTCCATTGTTGCCACAATCACTTTTATCTGTTTCAGAGAAAAATGAACATGCACTTAGCATCCACTTAGTGGATATGGTTACTTAAAAACCTTTTGATATCATCTCACCACAGACACACTTTTTTTTTCTTTTTTTTTTTTTCATGAGGCAAAAAAAAAATGGGTTAATTTTGACCTGTAGTTAATATTTCCCTGGGTTAACTTTCCAAGGCTCTGTGTACTTCTGTAAATCATTTAAATTATAGCTTTAGCTATTCCCATGTTTTACCCCATAAAAAGCACAACAGTAGTCTTAGCTGCTGACATACAAAATTTTACAAACATTTTATCAGTGTCACTCCATCCTTCAAAATGTTTGTTCAGACTCACAATAAGGTCACCGTTGTCAATATACAGGTATAATCAGTGGTGGAAATGGCTGAAAATCACTACATTTTTTGTGGATGTGTGCATCTGTTGCAAATATTTCTAGATTCCTGTGTGCATTTTGTACAGTAGATCTGTTGCATGCATGTGTGGATGGTTATGATATTGTTTTAAAAGCTGAAAATGGAAGCTGACATTGCACAGCCAGATGCAGAATGTCCCCAAATGTCCTTCACAATGTGACTACAGAACCGTAAAGCATGTTTTATAGGCTGAATACAGTTCTCTTATGAGAGGTTCTCTCGTATTGCGTAAGTTTAGCTTACGTTACGTGAGCTAAACCTATGATAGTGTCCTATGATATATTAAGGGACTCTTTGCAGATATATTAAGGTGCTGCTAAAACAGCGAAGGCACAATATTTCTCCGATATTATTGAGAAAAACTATCAAAGACCTAGAGTACTATTTAGTACAATAAACTCTATCGTAAATCCACCTGTAATTGTGCCTGTTATGTCGACGGATATGTGTGAACATTTTAAATCATTTTTTGTTTCATAAATCGAAAAAATTAGGTCTCAGATTCCTCCTGCTGTTTGTGTTGTCCCAGCTATACCATGTTGTCTTATGGTGTTTGACCACTTTGAAGTTCTTCAACTTTCTAGTTGTAGGAAAAAATAGTAGACCAGTTGAGGCCATCAGACTCCCCACTTGATATAGTCTCATCTAAGTTAATCAAACAGGCTTTTGATACAGTTGGGCCAAGTGTTTTTAAATATAATAAATAGCAGTCTTGTATCAGGGTCTGTGCCTGCCATTTTTAAATACGCTGTGGTGCAGCCTTTAATTAAAAATGCTAATTTGAACCCAAATGAGTTAAATAATTATAGACCTATTTCAAAATTGTCATTCCTCTCAAAGATATTAGAGAACGCAGTTCTCATTCAGCTGTAGTCTTTTTTGAATGAGAATTTACTTTTTGAAAAATGTCAGTATGGTTTTAGGAAACACCACAGTACAGAATCTACACTTTTAAAGGTTCTTAATGATATTTTATTAACTGTAGATTCTGGTAATGCCGCAGTTTTGGTGTTACTCGATTTGAGCGCGGCATTTGATACCATAGACCATGCAATTCTTATTGCACGGTTGCAGAAGTTGGTGCCAGGTGTGGTTTTAAATTGGTTTAATTCCTATCTAACTAACAGAAGTTTCTCAGTCTCCATGGGGGAATTTACATCTTCGTCTGCACCTCTTAAGTGTGGGATACCTCAAGGGTCCATTTTGGGACACATTCTGTTCTCACTATACATGTTTCCAATTGGCGTGATCTTTCGAAAACACAGAGTATCATTCCGTTGTTATGTAGATGATAGTCAGATATACATGCCAGTAAAAAGGGATGAAAATTGTTTCGTCACAATAATGAGGTTTTACTTTAAGTTTCATCATACTCAGAAATTCCTGTAGAGGGCAGTGTAGTGTGGTGACTGGACGGGAACCGTTGAGAGGGTTTGTTTCCAAGGGGGAACAATAAAGTGGTGCACCTCAAGAGCACAGCAGGTGAAAAGTTTGGAGAAGATCTCTTGCTGGACTTTCAAAGAATTTCACCCACATTCAGTTAAAAACAAATTCAAACTTGAAGACGCAACTGGTATGAACATGGATTTATTTTTTGATGTAAACTATAAGTTGTAAGAGATTAATATTGTGTTTCAGCATATTTGATGAATTTTGCTACTTTGCTTGCTACAGTACTGATTGATGCTAAGATTTTGTATGATTTGGTGTGATTTGAGGGAAAGTTGTTCATCTTTATTATATTATTGTGTTTCTTTTGTCTATTTTTATCTTTAAAGATTATCAACCTATTGCTGATGTATTGCTGATCTATTCCTGACCTATTGCTGATTACTGCTTCTGCAAATACCTCTGCAATCCCGGAAAATAAATAGTCAAGTCAATGAGTTGCCTTCTCTTGCGTCCTTCATTGTTTGAACGCCATATCAAGTTTGGGCAGAGTTGAATAAAAAAGTGGGAAACTTGACAATAATTCTATAGGGCCTCTTTTAGCATGCTTGATGAGTTGAAAACCTGGCTGGCTGCTAATTTTTTGCATTTAAATGAATGCAAAACTGAGATCATTGTGTTTGCACCATCAAATGGATCTGAGTTCCCCTGTGTTGACTTAGGACCTTTATCTATTTATGGTCGATCAATGGTGAAAAACTTGGGGGTAATTTTTGATAGCTCACTAAAATTTGACAAACAAGTTAACGCTGTTGTTCAATCAGGCTTCTTCCAATTAAGAACCTTGGCAAAAGTCAAGCAATTTCTGTCAGTAAAAAGATTTAGAGAGAGTGATGCACGCATTTGTGACCTCACGTTTGGACTACTGTAATGCCCTGCAGGGATAAATCAATTAACATTGCAAAAGCAAAAAGAAAAAAAAAAGCCGGATACTGGTCGATACATCTTGATGAGGAGTCCCAAATTCTAACCACGTTCCGCACTCCTTTTGGCAGATACTGCTGGAGACGCTTACCATTTGGTCTCAGTGTGTCCCAAGACCTTTTCCAAGCCAAAATGGACCAAATTCTTGAAGGTCTTCACGGTGTAATCAGCATAGCAGACGATGTTGCAGTTTGTGGAGTTGACGAAGAGGAACACGACAGGAATCTGACAAGCCTGATGGAAAGAGCTGTAGAAACAGGTCTGGTGTTTAACAGTGACAAATGTATCATCAAACAGCAGAGCATATCCTTTTTTGGCAACCTGTACACAGACAAAGGCATCAGACCAGATCCAGCCAAAATCCACGATATACAAAAAATGCCAACACCACAAAGCAAAGATGACCTTCATCGATTCATGGGTATGTTAAACTACCTGTCACCCTACATACCAAAGTTTGCTGATAAAGCTCATAATCTGAGAGGATTGTTAAAAAGTGACTCACAATGGGTATGGGACACTGAGTATCAGCAATACTTCGATGACCTAAAGAAAACAGTGACTGTTGATGCTTGCTTGAAGTACTACAATCCAGCAGCCACCCTCACACTGGAGGTAGATGCATCACAGAGAGGCATTGGTGTAGCACTGGTGCAAGACAACAGGCCCATTGCTTTTGGTTCGAAGACATTAACAGAATGTCAATCAAGATACAGCAACATTGAAAGAGAAATGCTTGCTATTGTATATGGTATGCAGCGATATCACACATACTTGTACGGCAAATCATTCATCGTAGTAACGGACCACAAACCTCTCGTCACCATATGCACAAAGCCTCTGCATGCTGCTCCTCCCAGGCTACAACGCATGCTGATCAAAACACAGGGATACAATTACAGCATCGTGTATCGTCCTGGATGTCAAATGATTCTAGCTGACACTCTCAGCCGCCTGCCAAACCCTGAAAACAATGAAGACATTGAACTTGATGAACGCATTGATGGGCTGGATACAGAGTTTGAAGACCCTGAGCATCATACTGTTGCAATTGTGAACTTCTCCCCAAACAAACAGGAGATTCTCAGAACTGAGACTGCAAAAGACCCCAAGCTCAGTGCGCTAAAAGAAATCATCCATCAGGGATGGCCGGACAGAATTCAAGACCTGCCAAAAGACCTACGCAGCTATTGGCCTTTCCGAGATGAACTTGCCATAGAAGCCGGAGTTGTATTTAAGGGCAGACAAGTGCTTATCCCAGAATCCATGACCAGCGACATTCTGACTCAACTCCACGCAGCCCACCAAGGTATCGAAAAAACACGCAGGTTGGCTAGAGAAAGTGTGTATTGGACAAAGATAAACACAGACATTGAGAAACTGTGCAGATCTTGCAGTACCTGTGCAGAAAATCAAGATGCACATCCAAAGGAACCTCTCATTCCACACAAAACACCCACAAAGCCATGGCAATACCTGGCGTCAGATCTATTCGAGATCCATGGACATCAGTACCTACTTACCGTGGACAGGTATTCCAAGTACCCATTAGTTGATGAAATGCCCACACCAGTAAGTAGCCATGCAGTTGCACAAAAAATGCAAAGTTACATGTCTTTATTTGGTCGGCCAGATGAAATAATGACAGATAACGGACCACAGTACACTGGACAGTCTTTCAGGAAGTTCATAGCGGATTGGGGAATAGAACACATCACAAGTTCACCACACTACCCAAAAAGCAATGGATTTATTGAAAGACATGTGAGACACATCAAATCCATCATAAAAAAAACAATGCAACACAAAGGAGATGTACAAGTGGCTCTGATGCAGGTGCGAGCGACACCCATTGACAGTGATTTACCATCCCCTGCAGAATTACTCCTTGGCAGACCAATCACCACACTCCTACCAAGTCATTCAGATCCAGGTAAACTTGAACACAGACAGCACCTGGAAAAAGGGATTACAAAGATGAAAACACACCATGATCAATGTAGTGGCAGAGACTTACCACCATTGTTTCGTGGACAGAGTGTGAGAGTACTGGACAAAGAGAAGAAAACATGGCACCCAGGTACTATTGTGGAAAGATGCAAGGAGCCGAGAAGTTACCTGATCCAAACACCAAATGGAAACACAGTCAGACGTACTAGGAGCCAACTCCGTGAAATGTATGTACCACACACACAGAAAGTCCAGAAAAAGGTACAATTCGCTGAAACACCCAAAAGAGATGTGGTTGAACAAAGCCACAATAATCCAGTTGAAAACAAAATCACACAACCTCTTGAAACAAAAGCAGACAATACAGGTACTGAGACAACAAGACCAACATGCACAAGGTCTGGACGGATCATTGTCAAGCCAGTGCAATACAGGGACTATGTGTAAAGCTGAATTAATAGTCAAGCAGTAAAAAGAATACCAAATATGGACTGAATGCTTATTTTGCACATATAACCACCAAACAGGTTGTTATTGTTCATTATTGTTGGAATGTGCACCCTATTGAAAAAAAAAAAAGCTTGACATATTTTTGTTAAGAATCTTATGTTAAACCAATTTTGTTGATGTATTAGTTGTCTGACGTGTTTACACATTTATGTTAAACAGGGGGGATGTTGTGATAGTCTACGTAATACTATGTACGTAAGACGCTGTGTGCGTGTACCGGAAATGTATGCTATGTTGAACATGTGAACCCCGAGTAAAGAAGTTCATACACCCACCTCTGATGCTGTCGAATAATACTTCACTGCCTGTCTGTATTTGTTATGTTATGTTAAACGCTTTGCATTGGAACTTTGGACTCATCTTCTTCTGCACCACACCCTGACAGTGCTCTTATATTGTGATAGAATTAAGTCAATTAAAGGGACTCATGAAAAAAAGCAAACATTCACTAATGTTCAAGAACGCAACACAATCAAATAAGAGCCAGGATAGTGATGTGTAAATTGTCTTTTTTTTCCCTCTCATTTAGGACTGTGATTCAAAAGCCTCAGTCATGAGATATTAAGCTTAATATATATTTATTTATTTATTTTACATGCTGCTGGAAAAGTATCACAGTTTGAGTAATCTTAAACTTAATTGAGACCATTGAATCTGATCTGAAATCTACTTCCAAGGGACAAAAGAGGAAATAACCATAATATCAAAAGGAGTGAATAAAACAAGTTTTGCTCATACAGTATTTTCAAACTAAAAATCTGAGTTGCCTTTTTAAAATATATTATATATTAAGTTTGGTGTACTTTGGTTGTCATATCATCTGGTGAGGATCAGTCAATGAATAGCTTGATACATTTTGATGAATGACTAGCTAAAAAGAATTTAGAACAAACTCACCATTAAATCACAGCAGTCTGGACAGAAGGATCAGAGTAACTTGGTCAAAACTGTGTGACAGTATGACCAGAATCAAAGGACAAATAGAGGAACGTGGGCACTGGGGCAGCAAAGCAGAGTTTCTTCTGGCTGTGGCAGGGATTGTAATTGGTCTGGGTAACGTCTGGAGGTTTCCATACCTCTGCTACAGGAATGGAGGAGGTATGAGGCAGCTTAAATACACAAATGCTGTTTTGTCTACTTTACCTTTCTGGTATTATAATATTTTTTATTGTACTGATGTGTTCAGGGGCATTCCTAATACCCTACCTGGTGTTTGTGATTACCTGTGGGGTGCCTCTGTTCCTGCTAGAGACAGCTATGGGACAGTACACACAGGAAGGTGGCATTACATGTTGGCATCGCCTCTGTCCACTGGCTGAAGGTGAGTTAAAATATTTAAACACTTTTTAATTCATTTTATTTGCTTTTTTTTGTGCAGGTGGGATTTGCACAGGCAAGCAAAATTTTCGATTGGTCAAAAACCCTGGTGATGTTTTTCTGCTTTTGTCAGGTATTGGCTATGCAGGACAGCTGATAATTCTGTACAGCTGCATGTATTACATCATCATTCTGGCCTGGGCATTTTTCTACCTCATCTTTTCTTTCAGCTCCCAACTGCCATGGGACAGCTGTGATAACACCTGGAACACAGGTGATAGTTTGAAACAACACTCACCTAAAGAAGTAACATCTTCTGAATATCATATCTAATATGCTGCAGGGGTTTGCAAACCTTTCTCTCTCTCTCTCTCTCTCTCTCTCTCTCTCTCTCTCTCTCTCTCTCTCTCTCTCTCTCTCTCTCTCTGTCTCTCTCTGTCTCTCTCTCTCTCTCTCTCTCTGTCTGTCTCAGATGATTGTGTAAATCTCGCTGCAAGGAACCTGACCCTCAACTGGACAATGCTGAGTAATTCAACCTCTGCAGTTACTGAGTTCTGGAAGTAAATAAATAAACATAAAAAGATTTGTTAATAATAAAATCAAATCTTGCAAGAACATTCCACATTAGCAAATTATAAACTATGATAGTTGCTCTTTTTTGTCAAAATTTTAGACACAGAGTGCTGGCTCTCTCTGGGGGTATTGAGGAGATTGGTAAGATCAACTGGGAGATTCTTCTGTGTCTCGTTGGAATGTGGATCATATGTTATTTCTGTGTCTGGAAAGGAGTCAAATCTACAGGCAAGGTGTGCAAAACTGTCATTGAGGAGAATTTTGTCTTAACACGTTAAAGATTTCACAAAATGTACTTATTTCTTTAGTTTCTCTATTTTCGTCATTTACAGTTTTTATATTAAAATATTTTTGCATTCATTATGGAATGTCAGTACAGTATTTTGCCTGTTTGTTGAAATTAGTAAAACTATTATTATGCATTTTAACCTTTCTTGTATTTTGCCTGTAGGTGGTGTATTTCACAGCCACATTTCCTTATGTGATGCTACTGGTGTTGCTGATTCGTGGGTTGACTCTTCCTGGAGCTCTGCAGGGGGTTGTGTTTTACCTGTACCCTGAACCGGCCCGCCTCGCTGACCCACAGGTAACCCCACCATGTGCCCTTTCCTGGAATCAGGCTTAATAACCCTTACACATAGACTATATTGATATTTCTGTATACATATTTTTTTTTTTTTTTTTTTTTTGCGTAGTCTATTTAATTACATTCATTTTCTTGTAATAAGTAGCAAAACAAAATTTTAATTTTGCAGACATCAAATTAGCACTAATATTAAAATTCTTGAGCCCCTTCTCAAGTCCTTACTCCTACTGTGTTGTGCATTTAGGTTTGGATGGAAGCAGGAGCTCAGATCTTTTTCTCATATGCTTTGGGTACTGCCTCTCTTACTGTATTAGGCAGCTACAATAAATATAACAATAACTGCTACAGGTTAGTTCAGTTCGATAATATGATATTTCTTTCAGTATCTTTCTTTTTTTTAAGATTCTCTTGAACTATACTGCATGTATACTGCTACCTTTGTTTAAGTACTTCAAAAATATTCTTACTTCATTGTATCTTATGAAAGGTATGGTGTGTCTAAGTTGCATTAAAGGGGCACTTGGCAACTCTAGTTTTATCTTCGATGATTTCCACTTTTGTTGTGGCATGTGTTCTCATCAGCGCCCCCTACAGCTGTGCGGCATAGCTATATTTCACAATTTCACTTGCAGCGCCCTCCTCCCGCTTTCTACCGCTGCTCATGTGCTTCTGTTATTATCGGAGCCGGCCAACTCTATCGTGTGGAGCTTTGTCTACCGAGTGGGTAATAGATCATACACAGTATCATAGAATTATGTCGAATTAGCCGTAAAGCAGTTTTTGTTTCTCGCTCGTTCTCGCTTATCACAGACTAATATTTCCAACTTACCGGGACGTTAGTCCTCATGTTGCAAGGTTGGTTTTCCAACTGGGGATGCTGGGGGGAGCGGGGAAAGCCAACATTCTCAACAGGTTATTGAACCATTCAAATGATTTCTAGATGGTTTTATTAAGTAGAAATAGTTGCCAAGTGCCCCTTTAACTTATCAGTAATGGACCTCAGGGTTCGTTTGGCCCCCTCTTCTCTCTTCTACAAAACATAATTATTGATTTTCACACCAAAGGGTTGTATAATCTATGTTTTCCCTATAGGGACAGCTTATGGCTTTGCCTTCTGAACAGTGGCACCAGTGTTGTGGCTGGCTTTGCTGTCTTCTCAGTTCTGGGCTTCATGGCTCAAAAGCAGGGTGTATCCATTGAGGAAGTGGCAGAATCAGGTACTTTCTTTGAAATCTTGTAAAGCTTTAGAACTAAATACTCAATAAAACATTCTATCTCTGTCTTTTTTTTCAGGTCCAGGGTTGGCTTTCATAGCTTATCCACAGGCAGTAGCTATGATGCCTTTCCCTCAGTTGTGGTCTGTTTGTTTCTTCATCATGATTATTTTGCTGGGACTAGATACACAGGTGAGCTGAAATTCCAACCTGCACACAGAGGTGTTAAACCTAAGTTAAAGCCTTTCTAAGTTGGAAGCTATGTAGATGTAATATACAGAACTTCTTCTGATGCACTTTCGTTCTGCATCCCCCAAAGTTTGTTGCGATGGAAGTTTTTATGACCTCAGCGATGGACCTGTACCCCATGGTACTGCGCAAAGCTGGACGTCGAGAAATATTTCTTCTGCTTTTCTGTGTTTTTTGCTTCTTCTGCCAACTTGTCATGGTTACAGAGGTTTGTATAACTTTTCACGTACATACTTTCAAACCTTTAACATTGTATGCTGTATACGTTACAAACTACTATTTTTGAAAATAGTAGGCAACTGAGTTGTGATTTTGTGACCTACAGGGGGGGATGTATGTATTCCAGCTGTTCGACTACTATGCCTGCAGTGGAGCCTGTCTTCTTTTCCTCTGTGTTTTTGAATCTTTGGCCATTGGTTGGGTTTTTGGTGAGTTGAACAAAAGCTGTTTTTTTGCAGTTGTTCAACTGTTCTTGTTCAGTCATGAAACTCTAAATTGTGCAAGCTGATAGTCCTTTACATGCAATCTGCAAGCTGTCTCACCATTACCAGAGGGTACAAACTGATTGGTCTCTGCTGATTCTGCAGCCAATCAAATTGCTTGCTTAACATTTAATAGTCTGGTTCAGTATTTGCTGTAAGTTGGTCATTCATTAGAGTTCATCTGAAACCCTCTACCTCCCCCAGCTCCACCTGCCTAGAACTATGACTATTCATGAGGTAGCTTACATACTCACAACGTGTATGTAGCCTATATCTAATTACTGTAGCAAGTCAAGACTTGTTCTGCAGCAGCAGCATGTGTAGCAGATCTGGTCTGTCAATACCAAATACATTAATATTGCCATATTATTAACTATTTCCCCCCAACATTTTCTTTTTTTTTAAGTTGACAGCCATCGCCAGCGTTTTTGATAATTTTCAAAAAACTTTCATGGCCCCCAGAATATGTTGTTGTATAAATATCTGAATATTTAATAATTTATAATATATCAAAAGAAAGAACGGACCCTCTGTTTTGAACAACAAAAAAAACTTTTTTATCAACACTTGCATTAGTGTTGAAAGTGGTTAAAGCGTTAGTTCACCCAAAAAATGTGATTATCTCAGCTTTTTGCTCAAAATGCTGCTTTTTTATTAAACTTAAATGATTAGTTAAGCCCAAAATGAAAATTATGTAATTAATGACCCACCCTCATGTCATCCCAGGCCCGTAAAACTTCGGAAAATAGTTTATTTAATTTAATAATCTATTTTAGATTTAGTCTGAGAGCTTTCTGTCCCTATGTATGGTATACTGTCCTTGTCCAGAAAGGAAATAAAGACATCATCAAAGAAGTCCATGTGACATCAGTGGGTTAGTTAGAATGTTTTGAAGCATCGAAAATACATTTTGGTCCAATCTGCACTCCCGAGTCCGCAGTGGCATAGGTTGTGAGGTGATACTTGAAAGTATAGCATTTAACATGTTCGATCCGCGTTTGAATCCGTCTTTTGCCAAACTTGCTCTTTTCCCTTTTCCCGATAAAATAAATCAAACTAAAACAAACCAAAATCGAAACCATGATATGGCTTTGTGCCTTTATAATAAAGCAAAAGACTTTAAGTTTGCTCACACGATCATCATGGTGATCTGGTGTTTTCTCCAAAATAAAAGCTCAATGGTTTAATTCTTGCAAATGAAGAATTTAGGACAAAAGTATTGTAATTTTCCTATACTATAGTGTAATGTAAAATATACTGAAATATTCATTTTCATTTAAACAGTACATAGGCTATATGGATTTTATGTCATAGGAATAATTATATATTATATTATTATACTAATTGTTTGGCATCCTTTGGCACCAGAGATCATGTAATATAGACTGAGACTCTATATCATAACTAAAAGGATGTTTGAGCCCTCTTTAATGTTCAGGCACAAGTCGATGCTTTTTCTGTGTTCATTGTGCATAGTTCATGGGTTGAACCAGGTTAAAGCTCCTAATTTTGAGCTCTTAATGTGCACCAGATTGATGCATTTAACCTTAAAATGTAAGCAAAAAAAATAATAATTTCTAGGGAGCATCCTATAGGAACACACACTGTTCCTTCGTTGGCCTGGTTTCTCCCAAGGTTTTTTTTTTTTGTTTTTTTTGCCACTTTGGTTTTGGTTCCTTGCCACTTTTGCCTTGGATTTTGGCTTGCTTAGTTGGAGAAATTTAATATTCAACAATATTATTGATCTGTGTTATATTATTTTCATGTTATCACTGTGAAGCTGCTTTAATACAATCTGTGTTGTAAAAAACGCTATATAAATAAAGGTGCTTAACTTGAGTATACAGAAAATCCTGTAAATGGCGATTTACATGCCAAAGAAATTTTACTATAAATCAAATACAAATTATTCATGATATCAGACAACAATGACAGTATCAGAAACAACAATAGACAACAATGATAGTATCTAAAAGCCAGTGATGTTCAATTCTTCCCTAACACCACAGGGGCTGAGAGAATGTTTGACGTCATTGAAGACATGACAAATTCACGACCGAATTACATATTCATGCTGTGCTGGAAATACCTGACTCCTTTCGTGTCCCTTGTAAGTGCCTCTGCATTTCATTCATCTGCTTTATGTTTTGTATTTGTCAAAAAACCAACAAATCTCTCTGGTCATAATATAGTTCTCAACACATTCTCATCCTAGGGCATCAAATAATGACGCTTTTGACATTTCATCTAAATCCAATGCACATGGCACTCTTTAGCGTCAATGTAACACGCACAGTGCTTTGTTCGGTTATGGGTAGGTTTAGGTCTGGGGTAGGGTTAGACCACTAGGAGGCGCCTTCTGGCTCATACATACTGTATATATATATATATATATATATATACTATATATATATATATATATATATATATTACACACACACTACCGGTCAAAAGTTTTAGATCGGTAAGATTTTTTTTTATGTTTTTAAAAGAAGTCTCTTCTGCTCACCAAGGCTGCAATTATTGGATAAAAAAAAAACAGTAATATTGTGAAATATTATTACAATTTAAAACAGTGTTTTTTTATGTGAATATATAGTGAAATGTAATTTATTCCTGTGATCAAAGCTGAATTTACAGCATCATTACTCCAGTCTTCAGTGTTACATGATCCTACAGAAATTATTATAATATGATGCTCAAGAAACATTTATGATTATTATCAATGTTGAAAACTGTTTTTTTTTTTTTAGATTTTTATTTCAGGATTCGTTGATGAATAGAAAGTTCAAAAGAACAGAATTGATTTGAAATGGAAAGCTTTTGTAACATTAATCACTACCATTCAAAAGTTTGGGGGGGTCAGTAAGAATTTATTTTTTATTTTGGGGGAAAGAAATTAGAAAATACTTTTATTCATCAATGATGAGTTAAATTGATCAAAAGTTACAGTAAAGACATTTACAGTATAATGTTACAAAATATTATATTTTAAATAAATGCTGTTCTTTTGAACTTTCTATTCATCATAGAATTTGGGGGGAAAAATGGTAAATGACTGTTTTCAACATTGAAAATAATAATTTATGTTTTTTGAGCATAAAATCAGCATATTAGAATGATTTCTGAAGGATCATGTGACACTGAAAACTGATGTGTAATCAGCAACAGTAATGATGAGTATTCAGCTTTCAAATTACATTTTAAAATATATTAAAATAGAAAACAGTCATTTTAAATTGTCATAATATTTCACAATATTACTGTCATTTTCATCAAATAAAGCAGCCTTGGTGAGCAGAAGAGACTTTGTTTAAAAACATAAAAAATATTACCGATCTAAAACTTTTGACCGGTGTGTGTGTGTGTGTGTGTGCGTGTGTGTGTGTGTGTGTATATATATATATATATATATATATATATATATATATATATGCGTCTCAAATTGACGCTAAAAGGTGCCATGTGCGTTGAATGTAGACGAAATGTCAAAAGCAACAGTATATGATGCCTTGGGATGAGACAGTCGCTTCTTGCATTCATCTGATTTAATTATTCTGTTTCTTTTCTATTCATTCTTTACAAATTTTCTCTCTCTTCTGTCCATTTTCAGGTGTCTTTTGTCTGTTCAATGGTTAAGTACAAACCTCTCACTTTTAACCGTTGGTATGTATACCCAGACTGGGCGTACGCACTAGGTTGGTTACTGGCCCTGTCCTCCATTCTGCTGGTGCCTGGATGGGCGCTGATCCGACTGTTTACTGAGAAAGGAAGCCTAAAACAGGTGAGATTAAACATGATCAAGAGATGAACAAGCCACTGAGACATAATCAGAGCAGACATGTACTGTATATCTTTAACTATTCACCAAATCTAAACTGCATTTAAAAAACAAGAGTAAATCAACTAACAGATTAATGTTGTTTCACTGTGTCTGTTTCTTAACAGCGTTGGCGTCACCTGTGTAGTCCTGACACAAACCTCCCTTTTATCAGTAAGCAAAAAGCTGAAACGGAAGAAAACACCTTCATCACAGAGATGCAAGACTTAGTCAAGAGTGACACAAACTAAAAGATGCTCAACTCTTGCTATAATTTAGTGTTTTTTTGGTTTTTTTTTTTTTTTTTTTGTAATCTTTGTAATTTAATCAGCTATTCATGTCCTTGATAACAGCACACAAGGGTGCCTGAATTGCAAAATGTGTCATTGAACCGTTTTATTTTTCAAAATAATATCCCTCCAAAATATATTTCTTTGATAGCATAACTTTTTATATTAAAACATATAAGTATTTGTCAAGTCACCGTTATCTATATAGCACTTTTTGTGCAATATAATTTTTATTTTTCTTTCTTCTTTTCTTTCTTCTTTCTTTCTTTTGGGTTAAGCTTTCCGCAACTGGGTTTAGGTTGCCAGGGTGAGATGACAAACAGTTGAAATTGTATATGGTGTGTGGATATAATGCATTTAATCCAAAGATCTGGCAACTGGTCAACATTAGACAAACATATTGGTCCGATTATTCATAAAGGAGTTTGGGCCATGCAAATTACAGGAGTTTCCCGGGAGACCGGGAGGGGTTCGGGACATAGAGCTAAAAAACAGGAGAATCCCCGGAAAAATGGGAGTGTTGACAGGTATTCACAATATTTATCCAGTTCTATCTGGTTGGAGGTCGGAGCCATCATGCCGGTATGGAGATGAGTTTGTTGAGGTGTCCATTTTTTTAAGGTTTCTGTGAAAAATTATATGCCACTATTTTTAGGAAATGCACGCCGGTTTCGGTGGTGAACTTTTGTTAGTCTTGAGGTGCACATATTTAAAGTGGACTTGACTAGGTTGGTCACTTTTGAGCTTATATACAGACCTCCTATAACAAAGATTTTATTTGTGGAATTTTCTGAACTTTTATCCTCTATGACCACTTGCTGTGACAGCCTTGTTATAATAGGTGATGTTTTTTTTTTTTTTTTTTTTTATTCATACAGTATCTGCTGCCTAGATAGGCCCCTCGTACAAGATTTTGTAACTGTGTTAGATTCTTTTAACCTTATTCAGTCTGTAGTGGGATCCACTTACAAGGCCACACTTAAGATTTTGTCCCGGGCTGTTCCGATGTGCAAGCTTGTTCTAGAAAACATTGCCAAGTCATTGATTTATCTCCATCTTGTCATGGGTCAGATATGTTGGTGGCTAGTTTTAATTCGAAATGCAATGGTATTCTGGATTACTTAAGCAAAAACTGTATGATGACAGTTTGTTAAATCTGCTAAGGCACGATACTTTTCCGTTTTAATCACACAGAATCGTCTTTGCCCAAGAGTGTTATTTCAAGCAATAAATACAGTCCTGGACATTATAGGCCAAGCTGTTGTTGATAATACTGTGAGTTTGGGAAAGTTTTTTGCTATTTTTTTTCTTTTTTTTCTTCTTGTGGATAAAGATCACTGCTATTAAAACAAAAATCTCTAATTCTGTTTTGAATCCAGCTTCTCTATAGTTCAACCAAAATCTTGCACCACTGCCGTTATGTATGTTGGAGACTGTTTCAATATCTAATCTGCTAGAAGTTACAACATCTCAAGCCATCGTATTGTTCACTTGACGTTATCCCACCACGTTTGTTAATTCAGGTCTAGGATGAGTTGGGGTCTACGATCATGTCTATAGTGAATGAGTGTCTCGTAGAAGGTGTGTTCCCATCTTATTTTAAGCATGCTTTGGTGCAGTCTCTTTTGAAAAAAAAAAAAAAAAGCATCTTTTGCAGTGATTTTTTTTTTTTTTTTTTAAACCTGGTCTCATAAGTGGAGTGGAGTGGAGTGATCAAGGTTCTCGTAAGGGCAGGTGGAGTGATGGAGGTTCTCATGAGGGCAGGTGGACTGATAGAGGTTCTTGTAAGGGCAGGTGGAGTGATGGAGGGTCTGTGAGAGCAGGTGGAGTGATGGAGGATCTCGTGAGGGCTGGTGAAGTAATGGAGGTTCTCGAGATGGAGGCCAGTTGTACAAAAGGCCCGAATGCCTTTAAATGGCCTGGACGATTTCAACCAATCACAATCACGTACAAGGTTGCTATAGTGACATTCGTGCTGAGGTGAATTCAGATCGAGGGAGAAAGAAGATGCATCGTAAATGTTAGTGAAGATACTTGACAGTTTAGTTTAGTTAATCTGTAGTGTTCGACGATTATTCAGCTGGTTTACATATACATGAGCCACTGTGTGCGTACATACCAAGTAAGTTTATGTTTGTTCCGTTAGAATGCAGAAACTGCTAGACGATGTTCATCAGTGGGAGCGATTAGCATAAATCTGCCTGTATTACTTTCTGTTTAGTACTTTTTCTGAGTTTCTGCATGTTACTTTATGTTATGTAAGAGACATTATGTTATTATTGGTTGTACGGTTACTTTGGAGATGATTATCATGAGGTGATCAGCGTCGTATACTGAGCATATGGAATGTCTAGTTAAACGCATTTATGTGCTATTAGCGCCTTCTTGTGGCGATGTTTAGAATTATTCTGTCTGATAGCACTTCCTTAATGGGTTTGTTAGACTGTATGATGTTAATAATGTTTGTTATGTATGATGTTTATGTATGCTAATGTTTATTTCTTTGTTTAATTTGTTATAGAACCACACC
Source organism: Pimephales promelas (assembly GCF_016745375.1). Next base: position 1,067,045 of record NW_024122008.1, read on the forward strand.
CCATATGTAAATCAAGCTCATCAGTAAAGTGAAGTTTGAACCCTGCCTGGTGTGTCTGTTCAACTAAGCGTCATCTTATACAGTTCTGACCGACTGCCTGCTGCATTTCACATCCATTAAAATTAGTCTACTATTGGACCTCTTCATTTCACCAGTTTAGGTTCTTCATCTTGCCCTTTATACTCGTCCTTATGCCTTCTGCCAATGGCTCAATGCACAAGGCAAAAATCTGTGAAGAGAGCGGATCCCCCGGTTTACCCCTTGTTTTATCTGAAAGGGTTTCAATAGCGAACCAAGTCAGTCAAATATATTTATATAGCGCTTTTCACAATACAGAGCTGCTTCACAGTATCAATCAAGACAACATCACAGTGTTTGTTTATTCATGAAAAAAGACAATCAAGATGGGTAGAGCTGATCAATGGTATGATGGTTCATTTAATTTGAATATCCCCAACTGAGCAAGCCAAAGGCAACAGTGGCAAGGAACCAAAAAACTCCAAGTGACCCGATGGTGTCCTAAAACTCCATCAGATGATCCAATGGAGAAAAAAAACCTTGGGAGAACCCAGGCTCAGTCGGGGGCCAGTTCTCCTCTGGCGTTTATGAACTAGAGGCCAAATTTACAGTAACTGTAAGATAAAAAAAATTATATGAATGCCAGGCTAAATAAAATGCGTCTTTAGTCTAGTTTTAAACTGGGAGAGCGAGTCTGAGCAACGAACAATATCAGGAAGGCTATTCCAGAGCTTCGGAGCTAAATGTGAAAATGCTCTCCCTCCTTTGGTGGATCTGGATATCCTAGGAATGACCAGAAGCCTCGAATTTAGTGATCTTAAAGAGCGTGATGGATTGTAGGGTGATAGAAGATCTGTTAAATAGACTGGAGCTAAACCATTTAGAGCTTTATAAGTCAAAAGCAATACCTTGTAATTAATACGGAACTTTATAGGTAACCAATGAAGTGATGATAGAATCGGTGTTATATGATCATATTTTCTTGACCTAGTAAGAACTCTAGCAGCTGCATTTTGAGCTTTGTGTCCATGTTAACAAACACTACAAATAGGAAAAAGAGGCTACAATTTGCAAGTTTATCATTTACAGTTTCTCACCACAATTGGGCAGCTGAAGACTGGAAAAATGTTGCCTGGTCTCCATTTCTGTTGAGACATTCAGATAATATAGAGTCAGAATTTGGCATAAACAGAATGAGAACATGGATCCATCATGCCTTGTTACAACTGTGCAGGCTGGTGGTGGTGGTGTAATGGTGTGGGGGATGTTTTCTTGGCACACTTTAGGCTCCTTAGTGCCAATTGTGCATCATTTAACTGCCACAATACCTGAGCATTGTTTCTGACCATGTCCATCCCTTTATGGCCACCATGTACCCATCCTCTGATGGATACTTCCAGCAGGATAATGCACCATGCCACAAAGCTCGAATCATTTCAAATTGGTTTCTTGACCACGACAATGAGTTCACTGTACTAAAATGGCCCCCACAGTCACCAGATCTCAACCCAATAGAGCATCTTTGGGATGTGGTGGAACAGGAGTGTCGTGCCCTGGATGTGCATCCCACAAATCTCCATCAACTGCAAGATGCTATCCTGTCAATATGGGCCAACATTCCTAAAGAATGCGTTAAGCACCTTGTTGAATCAATGCCACGTAGAATTAAGGGGCAGTTCTGAAGGCGAAAGGGGGTCAAACACAGTATTAGTATGGTGTTCCTAATAATCCTTTACGTAAGTGTATCTTCAGTAAAACTTTTCTTTAATTTATTATAATTCCTACTCTTGTCTTAATGAATCAGTTCTGGTTCTGAGTCTTTGACTGTAAATCCCCTTCCTATTAATGGGGTTTACTTACCTCTGCTTCGCGTCGGGGTCCTCATCAGGGTTTTTTTTGAGAGAACAACTGGCTGGATGTACATTATCCCTTACATGACCCTACAATGGGTTGTATCGTCACACTACATAGGGTAAGTTGTCACAACATAACATGCTGGTTGTTGCTGATTTGAGAAGAATGGCCTAGTTTTAATGCAATGGGTTTTACAACTAGTTCTGATCTCTCCTAGCTAACTGACAAATAGAGAGTCAACCATCTATAAAGAACCGTCAGAGAGAAACAAGAAAAATTTTATGACGGGTAAGAAAACTACATTTTTACATATTCTGAAATAAGTGGTTCTTGCCTGTGCAAAACCTAATATTAAAGTTGAAATGTAATGGCAACTTTTAGTATTGCGACTTATTGTGTGACATATCCGAGCCTAGACAGCAATATAAGCTGGCCCAGATCCGGGCCACATCTGGTACACATGGATTCCACACGGCCCAGATGTGGGCCAGATCTGGGCCGACACTATGTTGCTGTCTGGGAGCAGTGTTGGGAGTAACGCATTACAAAAGTAATACATTACAGTAACATATTACTTTTTGCTGTAACGCAGTAGTGTAAGGCATTACTAATCAATTTTCAGTAATATTTTACTCGTTACATGTACAGTGAGGCTTGTATTACAGTTGTATTACAGTGTATTGTCTGCTTTTACTTCTTAAAGGCAACAGACTATGTGACATTTTTAAAGCAGTCTTTTAGTGCCAGTTCAGAGCGGTCGCGTCTGTAACGTTGTTTTTTCCTCATAAATGCGAACACGAAAACTAAAATAAAATGAATATTTTAAGTTCTATGGAGACTGGAGAGCCAACCCTTCCTCATCCGATTTGCGCAGTGTAATTAACAGAATTACAAAAAATATATTTTGCCTCCTATTTTTTTGTCACGCATGAATGTGTGTCTTTTCCCTAATATTAAAAATAAAAAATAGACTGATATTTGTCTAATGTCTGGAGTCCTTTAAGGAAGTAGCCTATATACGTTTCAATACATGTATTTTCTGTGAATTTTTATTTCAAGTTTTGACTGCAAATGTCATGTCCATAATGCTGGACTTCCCCAATTTTAAATAATTTATCCTCAACTTGTTTTGTGGTGTAGGTCTACGTATTTTATAATGTTAACTTCAAATAATACTAATAGCCTAATTTAAAGATAAGGCAGCATTGGATATGGACGGTAACGCTGGAGTTGGAAGAGGTGTGTCGCGACTCTGTAGGTTCGTAGATCTGAGTCGTGTGGCGAATCGCGATTTCGGTTTCATATTGCATATCGTTCCAGCCCAAAAGTTAAGTTCTACTTAGTTATTTTGGTGAAAGTAACTCAAAAGTAATACATGAGTAATGTAACGCATTACAATTCTGGGACAGTAATATTGTAAGGTAGTGAATTACTTTTAAATAACAGTAACAAGTAATACCTAATGTATTACAATTTGGAAGTAACTTGCACAACACTGTCTGGGAGTGAAACAGATCAAAAATGTAGGACTGGGACTTTGTTCTATGCATCGGCTGTAGATTTGATGGTGGAAGATCTGAAAGCATACCTAAGGTCAAATTTAAGAAAAGGAGAGGGTTTATTAGGACTAAATGATTAGACAAGTTCGGTCACCAGAAAAGAGAAGTTTCAATACAAGTAAAAAAAAATAAAAAATCTATATACATCACAATAGGGAAGAAAAGACTATTGTAATTTCCATTTCATGCCTTCTTCTGTAACCTTTTTGGATCTTTCAGGTTTTTATTATCTTGACTTTTAATGGAGGGACAGAAACCTTTCAGGTTTCATTAAAAATATCTTCATTTGTGGTTCAAAGATTAACCAAAGTCTTTTTGGTTTGGGTATGTAGATGGTGACAGATTTTAATTTTTGGGTGAACTATCATCACTGTAAAGTTAAAGATTTGTTTAAATAATTTTTACAATACTTGCCTTAGCAAACACCACTCATAACAGAATGCTAAATGATACTAACAGAATAAAATTAATCTTTTGTGCTCGTCCTGACAGAATGATAAATAGGATCCACTTTCCAGATCTGGTAACCGTTTCAAAACCGTTTGAGAGGAAGTCTAGCTTTCCCTCTTTTTCTTTCTGTTGCTTCTCCCTCCCTTTTCCAACCCCTCCCTCTCATCTCTCTCTCTCTCTAAGGGCCAGGACAGCAGCTTGATGACGCAGCATTGACAGAGGCCTGTGGAACGATTGCTGGGCTGAGAGAATAACAGAGAGGCGCTGCTTTGGCCGGCCTTGACACTCAAACACACACACAACGGCACAAAGGAAGCACTGCTGAGAGAGAAAGCAGCTGATCTGGCCCTGAGGAGAAACTGTGTTGCTGAGTCTCTATCCGTCGCTCTCCTCACAACAATGGCAGAACAAACTGATCTCACCCTGGGCCAGACCGTTTACATCTACAGCTGCTCAAATATGGAAGAGGAGGAGGAATAGATCAGGTATATATCAGCCCCGCTCACTCAGAACTCTTTCGCTGTCTTACTCACTCTACTAACACACAGAGAGATTGTCCATTAATGCTGACTAAAAAGAGGCATTAAAATGTACGCTGTGCTTTCCACTTTGGGCCAGACGACTGAGTGTCCACGAGCGAGATTAGTGTGCGTTTATGTGTGCAAGCTTGTTTTGAGCATATACTGTGGGAATTCATCCAGACAGTCGTTTAAGTGCGTTTCTCTTGACTGCGTTCCAATAAAGGCGGGCCTTACTGTAACAGTGACATAATAATCTTGTAAATGGCATAGAACTAAATGTTTCCTGCACTATAACATGATTATTTATATTACTGGAATTTTTTTAATAGTGACAAGATGAAATATTGTAAAATAATAATAAAAAATATGCATGCTAAAAATTGCAGGACTGGGGATTCTGCATGATGACCACCAGGGGGCACAACACTGTAGTTCCTCACACAGATACACATTTAACCATACCAACAGGGACCAGAGGAAAGACGATCTCGATTGTGAGGGGTGGAATGAACAAACGTCAGGTTGGTAAAGGGATTTTACTCTTACTGCGTTATAAAAAGAGTTAGAATTTAATGAGTCACTTGATAGCAGGAAGTGTAGAACTGTAACCTGCCCTCTTGCTTTTGTTCCAGTAAGATGACAAAATTATTGTGGTTTTACGTATGTTTGATTTTCATTTGTCTGTCTTTGATGTATTCACATTTGAGCTGAATAGCTCCCTGGTACAGTTTTGTTTCATGAGCGGCAAAGTTTCCATAATTCATTACGAAACACAATAGCCCACATATTGACCTAGGCCTCATCTTGATCGTCAGAGCGATTTGTGTTAGTGTTCTGCTTGTTTTCTTTCACTTTTTTATGCTATACTTCACAACATTTTGGCCTTGAGTGCAAGATTGATGCAATGAGCTCACTTTGGACCGTGGTTTTACATAGGATAGAGTAGGCCTCACTTTGACAGGCTTCAGATGCATTAGCATCTTTGATACTTTCAGGGCCACAGCCTGCTAGAAGCATTATATAGTGACAAAGAACAAAAGTACTTCAGCTGTGCCGCACTTGTCTGCTAACGGTTCACTGCTTTCTTGTTATGACTCAGTGATGACTAAACTCCTTACACCTCTGGGTTATTTAGAAGCAGTATCGCATTGCAGAAGAACTGAATACGTTGTATTTATACACTTTAAGAAGTTTGTGAAAATGCATCCCAATATACTGGTAATGGGAAGGAATTTTCTGAATTGATTTCTCACAGGTGTTTTACATATATTTTTAATAACGCTTTGCATTATTTTGTTTTTTGGGTCCGTAAATTTAATGGAAAAGGTACTGGAAATTTTCTGCCAAAATATGATTAGTTTTTTTATTACAGTAAGATTATTTTTTATATTGGTTTTTATAAGATTCTATATATATATATATATATATATATATATATATATATTAACATGGAGGGTTTTTATATTCCAGGGGACCCACTCTTTTAACCAATGAATTTCTATTCGCTTTCTAGATAAAGATATAATAAAATATAATTATTTATATTACTTGTATATAGATATAGTAACTTTTTAAGTAAAAAAAATATATTTTTGTAATATTTGTCCCATTTGGATCCAGTAATTAGTTCCAAAGCAGTTACGCCCACTGCAATATAGCATGCAAAATGTAGATTCAGATTGCAGTAGCGTGCAAAATGTAGATTCAGTATAGATAAGATTTAATCTAAATTATTCAACCCCCTTTGCAAATCAGGTTGATTGGCAAAATTTGCAACGAACAACTCAAACAAAAGTAATTGAAAAATCAACTGACAATGCAACTTTTAATGATTTCTGCGGTCTCAAAATTATTCAACCCCCTGAATAGAATCCCTCACAACAGCACAAGTATGCTAAACAGGGGTTGTTTCTTGGGTTGTTGTCTCAAGCACACCTTATGCAACTAATCAAAGGGCTTCATTAGTTGCACCATGTGTGCTTGAGCTAGAACACCTAAAATATATGGACTGGCTAGCTTTGTTGAGTGTCACGTTTGACTGCATGTTAAAAATAAGTCAAAACCAAGTCAAAAGAATGGTCCAAAAAGTCAAGATAAGTTATCACCCCTTCACAAACAAGGAACAGGAGACAAAAAAATAGCAAAGGCACTTAATGTTCCTAGAGACACCGTTGGAAGCATAGTTTGCATGTTCAAAGTTAACGGAACAGTGGAAACACTACCTGGACGAGGTAATAAAAAAAAAAGAAAACGGAAGCTATCAATGGCCGCAACCAAATTTCTGAGAAGGCAGGATCAGAAAAACCCTCAAGCGCCTGCAAAAGACCTGCAGCAAGACTTGGTGGCAGCATGCAATGAGCTTTAAGCTTGCACAGAAAGGCGTGTACAGAACTCCATGCCGGCATGCCAGAACTCCAAGAAGTACAAAAGCACGAGAAAAGTCGGCTCCAATATGCTCAAAATCATATAAATAAGCCACAGAAGCTTTGGGATTCTGTTCTGTGGGGCGATGAAACAAAAAAAAAATGGATTTGTATGTCTTGAGGAAAAGAATGGATGGCAAGATGGATGCATTGAAGTATCAAGAAATCCTTGGAGAAAACCTCATGCCGTCAGTGAGGAAGCTGAAGCTTGGGTGTCATTGGACCTTCCAACAGGACAATGATCCCAAGCATACCTCAAATTCCACCAAGGTGTGAAAGATTGTGCAGTGGCCATCAGTCACCCCATTGTAAATCCCTGGTTGGGGATGAAGAAGGTGGTTGCAGCACACAAACCCAAGAATGTTACTGAACTGGAGGTCATTGCTCATGAGAAATGGTCTAAGATTGGTTTGGTTGATTAAATCTGGTTATACATCTCGGTTGCAGAAGGTCATAACTGCAAAAGGGTGTTCTACTAAGTACCAAAGGTGCAGACGTCATTGAAAGCTGCATGTTCAGTTGAATTTTGGGAAACCAATATGTTGAATTGAGATATTTCAATTATTTTGATTTGTCCATTGGCAACAGCTAAAAGCCTGTACATTTTGCCAATAAACCTGATTTGCAATGGGGGTTGAATCATTTCAATTACAACTGCACTTCAATTATCGTGTAGCCGAAGTTGATAAATATCCATGACTTGTCCAAATCACAATTTTCTTTTTAATTATAAGTATTTTCCAGGACTGTGGGAACACTATTAGACATATTACAGCAATTATTCAAAAGATTATTGGATGTTCCTAATTATGTATAAGCAGGCAGTGAGAGGTTGTGGGCTGCATGGGGAGATCAATGATCAGACTAGCTTCTGATTCTTATTTCACCATCAGTGGTTCACTTATAAAACAACCTAAGAGCTGAACACAGGCCAGGCCACTAGTGAATGCAGCCTTTGTTACAGGAGCTTGTCTTCCTGGCACCCAGGTAATCAGCACTCAGCCTTGTTTCCAGAAATAACCGCTGGTATCTGGGCATTAGGTTCACATGATGCACTGCGAGCTGAAGCAGGCGGTCTTCCGCAAGCTTTAAAGAGACACTTCACCGACTTTAAAAAAAAAAAAAAGGTTTGGTACATTTAACTCAGATGTTAGCAAGAGCTTATTTGACTGAAAACTAAATCAATATAGCATAAATATAGTGGAATAAATGGCACCCACTTCTGGAAAAATCAGGGATTTTTGTTCTCATATAAATGTGGAAATATTTTAGGGTCTTTAGAAATTTAACAGATTTAAGAGATAGAATTCTACCATATTTTTAGATCACTTATGAAAGAACATTTTATCAGGCTGTGGTTCAGCTGAAATTGGGACAAATAAATACTAAGACATAGGAAACATCCTTTTCAATTCAACTTACACTTTAAACAAAATTGAAGCTTTTTCACCAGTGGTCTCAGAGCTCAGATTACAAGGAATTGCATTTCTGTACAATGTCCAATGTCCATTGTAATTGAATTATGGACATTAAATAGTCCTGTTAACCTCCTGTTTAATGGGGTTTGGGAATTTTTTAAATTCTTAATGACTGTGTAGAATATACAAAGTGCATTCAGTATTTATACATATATTAGTGTGATTGGAAAATAAGGAGAAGCTTTAGAGAAAATAAATATTGTAAGAAAAAAAAAGGATAAAAAATGAATACCCATAAGTATTCAAAGGATTCGTGTGCTGTATTTATTTGCAGTCCTCACCCTGAGTAAAGACATACCCACTTTGGGCCATAAAATTTTATAACCTGCAGATGGAATTTGAAGTTGCTCCTCCTATTTTTCCCTGTCCATTTTTTTTTCCCCATTCTCTCCCTCCCGTCTCCTCTCTCTCGTGTTCTCTGCAGAACAGCCGCATCCCTTTGCATCAATCAGCAGCCATGTTGAAGGTGATCCCACAGTCCCCACCACCTTTCCACTTCCTCCCGAGCTCTCGTTCTTCAGCGCTCACTAACCCTCTGTCCACGGCGGGTTTTCAACCTTTCGCTGAAACCCCTCTCTAGTCGTCCGCCATGTTCCTTTTTCTTTTCCTTGCCTCAAATCACCATTTCTGCTTACTCATGCGCTCTCTCATCCACTCTTACTCCTCTGCTGCTCGCCCTCCTTCCGTTTGATTTCAGCAATGAGCGTTTGCGAAGCAGACTGTGCCGTCTCTCTCTCTCTCTCTCTTGCTCGTTCTCTTTCTCTCACATCCACCCACCACCTTCACAAAGATGCACAATAAAATGTTGCAGCAGTGATAGCGATACAGCTTAGCCACAACAGCAAACAGCCACGTTCAGATGTGCAGAAACACATTCCGGACCTGACAGCGGCATGTTTCATAAGGTGGGCGAGGGACAGGCAGAGAACACAAACATGTGTGTGCCTGTGCATCTAAATTCATCGCTGCTCATGATCTTTTTTTGGACGGGTGGGGGCAGCGGGACTCATCTAAAATAGCAGCAACCAGACCGCCGTTATTTATTCTACATGATGGAAAATGTCAGTCTCTGCCTCGCGTCAGGTGCCATTTTTGTTTTGACACCGGTGGTTGCATTGTTGCATCCACCTCACATGCGAGCGCTTCTCACACGTTCGTTTCTCACTCCGTTTTTTCCGCGCTCTCTCGTTCCGGATGCCCTTTTGCAGTGGTTAATGAAGTTGCAGTCCTTGCTAGCACGCCGCATCTCTTATCCGCTGCTAATAATGCACAGACAGCAGTGGAGCTGCCTCGCCCGACTATTTATAAACTCCACAGTGGGCGAATAGACCCTGGTGGCCAGCTAGCAAGCGTACGGAAAGAACGAGACCTATAGCAGGGTGCAGTGGAGCAGACTGATGCCCCCTGCCACCTCTGGACTGGGCGTCTCACGCAGAGAGGGGACTGGGACTAGGGTGAACGAAAAAGAGAGAGAGTGTGAGAGAGAGAGAGAGAGCAGGATAGACTTATAGGAGAGACTGCGATCGCAGCAGAGAGCAGCAAGTGACGAGTTGAATAAAAAAAAAAAGCTGTAACACTTTCGCCTGCAAACGAAACATCTCGTTCCAGCCATCAGTGGATCACAGGAACTGTAGAGGAAGGCATGAGCGATGTTTTCCGCTGTCCATCCACTGAAGCGCATTCTCTGATTAACTGAAATAAAGGTATGTTCAGCATGCTTTTCCCTCCAGTTTCAAACAGACGTAGTCGAGCGCTTTTTTACAGTAAAGACTTGTGTGGTTTTATCTGTAATAATGAAAGCTAATGTTTTCGCTCTTTATTTGACTGGACATCTCATACTCGTAGGCAAATGTTTCTCTTATTTTGTACAGAACGGTTTAAGGGAAGGTGGGGGATTTTTATGTTTCCGCCATTTCGCTTATCCGGTATGGTAAGTCACGTTTAGGGTGTGGCACATCCACGGACAACAAATGTATTTTACACTTATATAAAATGCCTGAATGTTGAAGAAACCTTTAACGGCCAAAGCAACAAATAGCGAGCCTATGTTTTGTTTTTTAATGTAAAAGGGCCTTTCAACTCAAATTCGTATGGGCATCTAGCTCTCCGAGTCTAGGGATGTGATTTTGACTGCATACTAGTCCACTAAACTCACACACACGCACATCAATGCTGATAATGGTGATCCCAGGCCATTGTCCGCAGCTAAATGATACCGGGGGTTCCCAACATGGCGCTGCCTGTAAGAATGAACCGTTTTTCTCTGGACAGAAAGCACGAGCCGCCATTCATACAAATCCCAATAAGTGCTGCGCCACAGCATGTTGCCGTGACAACGGAGGCCTGTCAGACAGGGAGCAGGCGGATGTTTTCCCAGCGATTAAGAACGGTCTGTCTCTCCCGCTCAGCGCAATCACAAACCGTTCAGATTAAAATAGATCCTCAGCAGCAGTATAGCAATAAAATCTGGCATGATGTTACATCCAGACTGTGTTGTTTATTGCAGTGTAATACTGCTGTGTCATGTTTTTGATGATCAGAGGCAGATACGTCTTCTTTGTGGTTCTGTTGTTTCCTTTCTCTTTATGAGAGTAACACATAATGTTTCAGGGCGACCACAGAACAGCCCGAGGAAATGATCTTCTAAACTAGTTTGTTCAGAAACTGAGCACTGACCATATAAAGGTTTGCGTGTCAATCATTTTAATATGTAATATTAATGTCTCAGAATTTAGATTCTAAAATCCGAAATTGTTAGTCCAAACAAGATCGACCTCTACAGTCTAATGGAACATTTACAGGCAGCCATTTTAGTTTATGCCAAAATGGGGTTTTTTGTCGTGGTTTCAAAATGGCTGCTCTGTTAAAAAGAAAAAACCTCTCAACAGAGGCACGGAAAACTTTACCTTCTTGCCAGAATCATACGTTACAAAAAAAAATAATGCATTTACTTTGCAGAGCATTTAGTCCATGTTCGTATTAGAACATGGTCAGTTTACTACAAGTGCTCCAATGGAAACTAATCTACAAACAATGGCAAAGCGTAATCTTTTTTTTACGTGATGTGGGACATACAGAAAATGGAAAGTTAGCTATATGACTATCATCTGTGCAAGTGTCTAAGAAGCAATTCTGCAATTTGGCAAATAAAACGCCCAAGTGTTTCGTTTTAGGCTCTCACAAAAGTAAAGGCCTAAAAACTACATTGCAGTCATATATTTAAAGAACAATGTGATTTGGACAGTCCATCAGCGTCACACAGACACAACTAGGGCTTCATACACAAAAAGAGCAAGAGAGGACAAAATAGTGCAAATGAGAGACAAAAGACGTAAACAATCTATATGAAAAACTGTATTCACTTTGAGCTTTGTGCCTCCGAACAATATGTTGTGCTTTGCTAGTACTGTACATTGGCCATGAGTGTTGCTGCATCTGACATATTTCCACTTTGCAGTGGCAGGTCACTCTTCGTCGTGGGGTGCAGTCGAACTGGAAATAGATATTGAGAAGTAGAAATAGGTCAGTTTGCTAGGCTGGATATTTAAAAGCTTTTGTGCTCCTCTACCAGCAGGGAGATGCGAATCTGACCTTTGTTCATTTCCTCATTGTGCCGCTTTGTAGTTTAGCCAAATAATGACTCAAATGAGCTTCATGCACTGGGTCGTTGACAGAAAATAGAAACTAAAGAAAAAAAAGAAAACGAAAAAATCTTTAGAACTTTTCAGACACATACACATTACTTTATATATAAAAACCCCATTAAAGTCTATGAAAACTAATGATTAAATATATTAGGTACTGATTGCTTCATCTCATATCTCATTCTCATATACATATAAACTGTTTAGCTATTTTATTGTATTTACTTGAAGTTTTTTTGTTGTGTCACATATATCTATATCTGCCAAGGCCAGCACTGTAAAAAAAAAAAAAAAAAAAAAATATATATATATATATATATATATATTTTTTTTTTTTCAAGATTTGTTATCACAACATTTTTTCTTTTGTCAAATCAAGTTAAATAATTTATTTAGTTCAGATAACTTATTATTTTGAGTTTCTGATGATTAAATCAATCTCCTTCATTGCATTAACTCGATCAACTTAAAATTTTAAGGCAACCAGGTTACTTAATTTTTTTAAGTTAAACCAACAATATTTTTTAGATTGCATTTTAATGCCGTATTTGCCACCTTTTCCCTGTTACATCTGGTTGCACAGGATTTCATCTTCCCACTCTCTGACAGCTGGCATGTAAATAATTATTGCTACTGCTTATAAATCATTATGTACAAACACTGTCAATGCAAGACGTAACTGTTATTATTCTTAGGGATTTTGTGTTGTTTTTTTAATGTCTTGTTTTTGCTCATCCATGACTTCTATTTTGAAGTCATCTTGTTCTTGTGAGTCTTTTGTCTCTGTCAAATGTATCCCTCCCATGACCTAATTGTGTTCAGCTGTGTTTTGCTCCCTCGTTAGTTCTTATGTGTTCTGTAAATTGCTCCTGTGTTTGCCTGGTCTGCTGTTGCCTTCAAGTGTACTTGGTAAGATCTTGCGTCAGAGTATCATAATTAGCATGTTATTCAAGTCTGCAGACATAGCCAAAAAATACATTATGTTATTATAGAAGAAGTTTTTGTAGGTATATTTTTTTAGGTACATTTATTTCATAATAGCTCGAAGCTATCTTGTGTGACAGAGGTGCAATTGCAATTGCTTATTACTATGATTCATTTAGGCCTATATCCAGAATTGTTTATCTGTATTCCAGCCCATATATGAAGAGTTCAGATGCAAAAGCCTCTAAATGCCATTTGAAATTTTCTTCTAAAATGATCATTTTTATCAAACTTGTATATTTAAGTTCAGTAATTTCACTTAAATGGCAATGATAATTACCTATTAATTGTTATTTAAGTGAAATTACTGAACTTAAATATACAAGTTTGATAAAAATCATCATTAAAGAAGAAAATTTCAAATGGCATTTAGAGGCTTTTGCATCTGAACTCTTCATATATATATATATTTGTTTAATTATTTTTTTCTAGTCAAAACCGGTCATGTTATGTATTATTTTTGGATTTTTGTTGTCTGTATTCTTTGCTTTAAAGGGATACTCCAAAATAAAAATGTACTCAACATTTACTCATCCTTGTGTTGGTCAAACCCTGTATGACCTAATTTCATCTGTAGAACATAAAAGAAGGTATTTTTGAGAAATGTGAGAAGTGTTTTTTTTTTTTTTTTCTCCATACACTGGAAGTCAATGGTCTACAATGTCGTTTGGTTCCCAACGTTTTCATCATCTTTTGTGTTCAGCAGAAGAAAATATCATACAGGTTTAGTTAAATGAAGACAACATTTTTATTTATGAGTAAAGTATCGGAAAGAGAAATCTGTTCAGGAACATATAAACTTGAAGGTGAAATAACACTAATAAACAATCACAATATAAGCCTTTAGGATCTGGCCTTCTCATGTGGCAAAAGTCTTCTCATTACAACAGTAAGGGCCAAGTTAAGCCTCCCCACAGCTAAAGCAACCTTATCTGTTTGACTTATTAATAATTATTTGGTCACATACTGTAGATGAGCGCTGAAGGTTAAGCAGCGTCAGCATAAACTTAAAGGCCAGGTAAGCTTGTCTCCTAGTGCCCCTGGGATATTTTCCATTGAGAAAACCATATGTGGCAATTATGTTACCAAAGAGCCATTGTCAATAGAAGCACAGCAGACATGCCAATGACAAACAAAGAGTTCTGGGTTAAAGGTTTTGTTTCCCATTTGTATAATGCGGTCCTGCCATTATACCTTGAATTTGAGTAATATATTTTACTTTGTGGAAGTGCCGATTAGAGGGCAGCACTTTCCCAGCCACGGATTCTTGCTCACTTCCTCCAGTAGATAATGGGATCATAGTGTGGCTTTTAACACATGCATTAATGCAAAGAGAGCAATAATTCATCCCTATCCTTCATTATCCACTGAACTAAGCTGTTCTGAACATAAATACCAAATGGAGATGGAAGTGCATAGGCCAGTTATTACAAATTTGTATTTAAAACGTATTTTCTTTTTTTAAAAGAGAGTAACCTATTTATTAAAATTGCTGCAGTTCTTTGTGTGCATTTCTTTGTTTTTCCTGTGCAATTACTTCTGTTTTATGCTTTTCTTTGTGCATGTATCTATGTGTACTTACCTTGTATAAAGTATGCTTTTGTATTCTGTAATCTTGAGCACAAAAATATGGTAGAATAAAGACTTTTATGGCAGTGTGCAAACATCCTCAATAATAAATCTCTAATAGCCTTCCCCTCACTTCCCTGCATCAAAACAACATCAAATGTCTTTGCACTATATAACTGATGTGGTCAAAATCAATATTTGGGTATAAGAACTGCATACATTACAGTTTGGGTTATAAGGTAATATAAGGTGACAGTGAACCAAGTGTGCTGAGTTTATGAGTTGAGTCATGCTGCCATCTAGTGGTTTAATAAGTTTAGATTACAAATCAAAAAGATTACACTTCTCATTATGTGGTTTCAAATTTCTCCTTTCTACTTTTTTTTTTAGTAATAGTTAAATGTCACGTCAAACCAATACACAAAAAACGTATATTTGTTTAACATTTAAAGAGATGATTCACCCCCAAAAAATGATTCTGTCACCAATTACTCATCCACATGTTATTCCAAACCTGTAGGTATTTCCTTTTTCTGTGGAACACAAAGGAGTTTCTTCTTTTGGGCTCTGCCAAAGAAGAAAAAAAAAGTCATAGGTTCGGAACAGCAAGAAAATACATTTTCATTTTTGGGTTGAGTGGCATGATCTGTGGACAGTGACTTTAAGTGCATTGAAAACCTCATCCAGTTATTTTTCCTTTCCCCACCCCTAGTAAAACTGTTCATTGACATTGAAAAACAAAGGTCATATGCTGTTATCTCAAAGTTGCCATAATTTTCACAGATTTAAATGATTTTTTTTACTTTCTGTCTCTTCTCTGCAGATGACTGTGGTCAACCCCAGCACTCTTGGTATGGTGGACAATTCCCACCCCCAAACTGTCCTCAGTCATCTTAGTGAACAGCGTTCTCAAGGCCTATTCTGTGATGTAATAATCGTTGTGGAGGATGTCAAATTTCGCGCTCACCGCAACATACTGGCTGCCACAAGTGGATATTTTCGTAATGCTTTCAAAACGCCTGATGTCTACACATCCAACCAGGTGCTGGAGTTAAAAGACTTAAAATCTGAGGTCTTTGCTAGCATTCTAAACTTTATCTACAATGCCAGAGTGGAGTCAAGTAGTATGGAGGACAACAGGTCTCTGGTGGCAGCTGGAAAGCGTTTAGGAATTCCCTTTCTGGAGAAATTGCTTGACTTTGAAAGGCAGAGCTCTGGCATCTTGCAAGGTCAAGCCTCTGCAAGCTGCGGAAGATCAAACGGTCAGTCAAAGTTGGCTGACACATGCACACTGAAAAAAGAGACACTCAAGCCTGAGGAGTTAGACTGCTCCAAGGGCCCGAGGATCACCAATGCTTTCTCCATTACTGAGGTTGGGACAGTAAACAACCCATTCTCTACAATGGATCATCGTAACAAAGTTATTGAGGAAAGGCATTCTCCTTCGAGCTCCCAAGATACAAGCATATCACACACCGAGAGTGAGCCTGCCCATGCTCTAACGGAGCACTCGTATGCAGTGAGCCAGGGGCAAGAATCTAAAGAGGTTAGCCAGGAGAACGATATCGGAAAAATCGTGCCGGCCGTTCCCCCAGCTAAGCCCGTGGTTAACAATAGACTTGGACCTATAAAGAAGCGTCGTATACATGGTAACGGTATTCCGTCTCTCTCAATTGAGCCAGGTGCAACAATGCCCACTATTACTGGCACATCTGCTGTGAAAAATGCTATATCTTCCTCCCAGTTATCCTCAGATGCAGCACCAGTGATACATTCCAGCCTTGATCTCTTGCCACCACTTGACGTTACACCCTCTCAGGATGCAGAGCCACCCTGCCTCAGTCCTCAGAATACACCCAGTGTCCCTGTCTTCTGCTGCCAGCAATGCCCTGAAACCTTTAATGACTCTGCACTTCTCGCCATCCACATGCAAGCACACAAAAGATTTGTCAGTCATTTGTTTTGCAAGTACTGCCATAAAAAGTTTATGCATCTGAAAAGATTGCGCAATCATGAGCAGGTTTGTGTGAAATCTCTAAAAGGTCCATTTGAGTTAGAGACAAATAATAAAGACTCTTTGAGAGTCCCAGTCTCTAATGGTACATCTAATGAAAACACAACGCGACACTCTTCACCTCCACTAGATCTCCATATCCCTTTAAGTTTAGAGCCCACATTGACTAGTCCCCCTGAGCTGTCTCAGGATCAAGTTAATGGGACCTTAAAAACAAGTAGCACTTCAAGGACATATAAATGTTCTGTATGCAAACGGGCTTATGTGACCATTTCCAGCCTAAAAAGACATGAGAATGTACACTCATGGCATAGAGCCTATCCTTGTCACTACTGCAACAAAGTTTTTGCTCTGGCTGAGTACCGCACAAAGCATGAGATTTGGCATACTGGGGAACGCCGGTACCAGTGCATCTTTTGCTTGGAGACCTTCTTGACTTATTACATCCTCAAGAATCACCAGAAGTCTTTTCATGGCATCGACCCACAGCTGGCTGTCAATAAAAAGTCCGCAAATGGTGGATTCAAGGGTAGTGTCTACCCCATAAAGCTCTACAGGCTTCTCCCAATGAAGTTTAGAAAGAAACGGTATAAGTCATACAGTCAGACATACTCTGAGGGGTTCGAGGGCAATGATGATTCCTACAGTGAACCACTGGGCAGCTGTTCCCCCCCTACTCTTTTTGACAGTGCTGTACCTACAACTAATTCAGATGTTGTTAATGGTCAGTCATTATTTTCAATGCCAGTGACATTCATGGCCACTCCAAAAATAATGGCATCAGAAACTCCTCGCATCAGCTTTGACAAACCGTGTGACCAAAACATGGGATTTCCTATGTCATCTGAGATAGATCATCCTTCAAAACACCGTTCTACTGATTTCAAGAAACAGCCTGGATTTGATGGGAAAGGGTCCCCGCTCTTCAGCCACAGATTTACAGATTCTTCACAAGAGAAAAACACAGGGACCTCTCTCATTTCAAATGGAATTGACAGAGATTCTTCAACAGAGAAAAACGTAGAAAACAGCACAGACATACTTCCATTCCTCGACATACCATCTGTCTGCTCCTTCGAAGGGTTGAGCAGGCTGAGTGAACTGTCAGCAGCAGCACAAACCATCGAGGACATGGCTAATCAGCTGCTACAAGCAAGACCCGAGAGCATAACCCCGGATCAGCCACCTAGTGGAAAGACAGAAACGTACATTGCTAAGCCTGCATGTCCAGGCCCATCCGTTGACAACCAAGTCCTTCCCCTCTGCCAAATAACTGTGAAGATCGGCAACGAGGCAATTGTTCGACGAAAAATAAAAGGCTCAAAGCTATTTCCTAAAAGGAGAAAAAGGAAAAGCTGGAGACAAGAGGGCATAGGTCAAAATAGCCCTGCAGAGGAGAGTATTGGAAGTCCAAGTCTGCGACTGAGAACAGAAGTCACGACATCAGTCACAAAAAATGTATCATATGATGACCCAAACGATCCTGAAACCGACAAACTATGGCGACCCTATTACTCATATAAACCTAAAAAGAGGAGTAAGAAACTGAAACGCAAACGAACAAGGATGAAACATGTGAGATGCTACACAAGACCATTGTCACCTGAAGCTAACGAAGTCTTCAGAGAGACACCGTTCTGTCCAGATGAGAGGATCTCAGCTGACAACTATGGGGTCAGGAGGGAGCCAAGCTTTAGCAGCCAAAAGGAAGCTTTCTCCTGCCACAGCTGCGAGAGCTCTTTCTACAGCCAGACCTCCCTCAGCATGCACATCATCAGCTGCCATCAGCCACGCTGCAGAATATGTGGTAAACAAAGTCCCCCTGAATGCAGCACAGCTGGGCCCACTGCAGATGATAGTGGTGACTTTATCTGCAAGAGCTGCACTGAGGATGGCTCCTGTTTCAGCTCGGATGTGGCGTCCCACAGTCTGAGCATGGAAAAACGTTACAGATGTTCTTACTGCCCACAGCGGTTCCTTTACCTTGCCACTAAGAAAAGTCACGAGAAAAAACACCTAGAAAAGTCCGATAAAGGACACAACTGCAGATATTGCTCAAAGGTATGTAAATCAGCAGTGCTGTTGAGTGTGCACGAGAGCAAGCACTTCAAGTCAGAAGATGGAGAAGATCCAGACAGGACATGTAAAATAACCAGTTCCTTTTCTAATGAGCGGATCAAACCCGAGCCTTGGGAAAGCATGTATACCTGCTCCGAGATCAAGCCAAAGATGGGGGAACCTATGGACATAGAGTCTGAGGGGAATTATCCTACAATCACCAGTGTCTACAAGAAAACGTCTTTGTCATTTCCTTATGCAGCAGATGGCAGGCCTTTCACTCCCCGTCCTTCAGAGATAAAGAGGAAGAAGTCCAAGAAAAAAATCATTTTGGAACATTCTAAACGATTTGGATTTGAGGGGCACACACAGGACTCTGTGACATGGGGCCAACATGATTGACCTGCCAACACAGGTACAACCAAGTAAAGTGCTGACTCAGTCCAATCTGTCATCCAAGAATACTGTAACCAAAGGAACTTCCCAACAGCCTACAGTTGCTCATGTCAGAGCGACATTTCTGTAAAGAGGAACCTCGTTTTCACACCCACGACAGGAAGGAAATGCATCTCCTGCTGATGTCACATAGAATAATGACGTAAGTGACAAGGCAGGCTTTACAACATTTGAATAATGGGGCAAAAAAATCGCACAAGAAAGTATGAGGAGGTTAGCGTAGTGACTTTGTCTTCAAGAGAACGTGTGATGTACATATAGAGTATTTTTGGTCGTTCACATGAAAAACTATTGGTAGTTTTCCAAGTTTTTTTATGAGAAAAAAGTGGGTTTATTTTTATACGTTTTTATTTGTCTAAGTCAGGTGGATCTTACCTATTTCATTGCTCATTGTGTTGTACTCTATGCATCAAGTAAAGTGAACGGCTAGCTGCACCTTACAGTAAAGATAACTGCGAGTGATTGTACTTTTATTGTAACATAACAACGTTACCACCATTTCAGTCTATTTTTTGCACACCAATGCATTAATAACTCCGCTGATAAATGCTAAAAAATTATTTTCCTGAATATACCAAAAGTTTTACCTTTCATTTATAAAACTGTTTAATTTTGTCCAATACTCACAACAAATCATTAAATAAAAAAAAATAACACGTAACCCAAGTCATGTCATTAAGTGGCCTATAACTCAATATCTT
Organism: Pimephales promelas; assembly: GCF_016745375.1. The sequence continues at coordinate 1,086,774 of NW_024122008.1, forward strand.
GTTCAAATTACTGTAATGTTGTAAAATGTAATAATGTTAGCCACAGTTATGAAATTTAATCAATGTTTTATCACATTATCTCCTGGTTTCACAAACCAGGCTTAAGCCTGGTCTCAAACTAAATGCATGTTTGCGCTGTTTTAACTAAAAGCAACAGTGTTTTATCTCAAGATGCACACCAGTAATGCTTTTTTTTTTTCCTCAGGCACATTTATAAAAGATACTTTAATGTCCTAATTGAATTAAGGCCTAATCCTGGCTTAATCTAAGCCCTGTTTGTGAAACCAGGCCTACATTTAGCAAATGAAAACGAGGCTGTGGGATCGACGTGCAATAGGATGTATTTTGAGTTTTTTTTTTTTTTTTAATAAACCATTTTGTTAATTTTATTTTCTGCAGAATATGACAATACTATCTTAAGAGTTATTTTGACAATTGGAAATATTTTTGAGAGATGCAGGTTTTGTTCGCTGAATGTTAAATGTGCACTGTGCAGGATTTTTAGTACCTGTTTGCCTCTCCTCGGGCATCATATAAGTTGCACACACATCCCAACTGACTCAAGAAACTGGGAATGGGCAGATGAGCGATGAGCTATTTGTTTATCGTGCATTAATAGCATTTATTTTTTGTCTATATAAGAAGTTACACCAATAGGCGGATCTTTTTTGACGTCATTGTTTATGTTTGTCGCGTTGCATCATGGGAATCGTGTGGCAGGAAACACCGCTAGATACCTGTAAGTTGATTGTTTTGCAGGTTTGGAGGAGGATTTAGAGAAGAGTATTGTTCACCCTTGCTGTTTGGTCGATTGTACGACTCGTTGGGGGCCTGATAACAAGTTTTTCATTTTAAATAAATAAATAAATAAATAAATAAGAACACTCATCAATGAAGACTTTCCCGGCTTTGCAGTCGCAGTGAGCAGTGATTATTTCGCCGTTCTGCGATCACGGGAGATGCGAATCATGCTGTGACTCTGCTTGGCCAGGTCTAACCTCTGCTTTTACAGACTGATCTCATGAATTGGCGTATGTATAACACGCCAATTCGTGTCTCCATTTTTGGCGTGCTATCAACGTGCATAATTGCTTTTCAGCCTGTTTATGAACGCCGTTGACTTAATGTTACATTACTGTATATATATATAAATATATGACTTACCCCATCCCCGTCCCTAAAACTACCCATCACTGGGGTTAATTGCATTTATGAGTCTTCCCCTACCATGCTAGGAAAAAAAAAAATATCGCTCCCCAGATGTAGACATTTAACGGAGTGTACATACACGCGGAATCACTCAGACATTTAACGGCGTAGACATACGCGCATACACGCGGATAGCTCAAAATGCATATAGATAACATGCCACTTGATTCGAAAGTGGCGTGTATGTTTACGCAAAAGTCATGATGTCACGTTGCTTTTAGCACTATCACTGCTTTCTGTTTGGCAGAAAATATCGGCCCAACTTTTCGAGAAACAAAATAATCATAGGCCTCCAGACTTTTGAAAGCCTTTTATCTTTTATGAGTGAAGTGGCCATTCTGTTTGTTTTGTTGCCACACAACCACTCGCACATGCGTACAAAGATGTCAACAAAGATCCTCCTATAGGTGACTGGCTGTAATTTGTGACCTATCTTTAGTCTAGCTCGCTAATAAACAACAATTACGTGTCATTGAAAAAAAGCGTAATTACATATATTACATTTATATATAATTAAGCCAATAACAACATTAGCGAATTGTTTTAGCATCAAGAAAGGAGAACTTAGCGGAGTTTCCCAAGACAGACTACAATGTTTCGTCCTCATCTGGCTGTGACATACAGTATGTCATCATTTGCTGGGGCTGCAGCTCAAAAATGTCCACAGGAATTCAAAAAAGGAGAAGAAAATGCAGGCACAAGACAGTGTCTCTCTGTCGACCACTTCTAGTAGCCTATATATTTTTTTCTTAAAAAATCTTGCATAGTGCACCTTTAAATAAAATGGTATGCAATAGTATTAAACAGCCTTATAGCCTTGTTTTCAATTGTGGCACATTAAAGTGGCATTTACCCTTGACTAAGGTCTATTGTAATGTTGGCTGAGTTCCCTGCCAATAATAAAATATCAAATGTCAGTTTTGTATAATTGGAACATATTTCATCACATTTCCTAATGTCATATCTTTAGAATCCATTGTACAGATAAACCAAAAAAACATGGAGAGGTTGACAGAGAGAGAGAGAGAGTGAAACAGAACCCAGAGCTCCTCTTCCTCCAGAAACTGCAGAGATTTGTAAGTGGGAACTCTGTTTATTCATTTAGATTGTCTCTCTCCCTCTGTCTTTGGCCCTCCATGCTGATCCATCTGAGAAGCTCATTCCCGTTTCTCTGTCGGTTCTCCACACAATGCGGCATTCAGTGTCCCGTCTAGGCCCACGTGACACCAGTGCCAGATGTTCTGAACTCTCCGCCACTGTCAACTCCACTCTCTGGAGATATGCTGAGATCTGGTAGCAGGTTTGTGCCCAAGACAGAAAGACTATCAGTAAAATGTATGTGAAGGTTTTCATTCATTCCAGGTCATTGGGGAATGTCTGGTAGTTTATTCATCTGTACCAGAAAGTTGTTTTACATTTTTCAAAAACTTCACCAGACAGCCAATCAGCTTCTTATATGTTGTGCATGCCTAATCCATCAAAAAAAAAAAAAAAAAAAAAAAAACATCTGCAAGTCTACTCAAATATTGGGCTGTCTCCTATCTAACCGACATACACATATGTTAAAGGACTTTTATTTTATTTGCACCATAATACTTTTACAATAGCACAAGCCCTAATACCTCCAACTGACAAGTCATTGATGAAGGAGCAACACATCATAAATTTGCATTTATATATATATATATATATATATATATATATATATACAGTATATATAAATCGATAAATCTGTGTGTACTGTCACGTGTATGATTATTTGGTGTATATGTATATATATATATATATATATATATACACACACACACACACATATGCATGTATATTTAAGAAATATTTACATGTACACTGTATTTATATTTATACATAATTTATATTAAATATATATATATATATATATATAAATATTTTATATATAAAAAACTATTTTTTCTCAAATATATACATGCGTGTATTTATATAATGCATAATATACATATATATCATGTAAACACAAACTTATTGGATATACGATTAATTACTGCCCATGTATATAAATATACATGCGTGTATTTATATATAATACATAATGTATATATATATATATATATATATATATATAAACACACACACACACATACATATCCTAACAAATATTCTATAAAGAAATAAACTGAGCAAATAATAAAAAATAATTCTGAGCACAAACTACTGGTGAAGTGTCTTGATGAGTTAAGAAATCAAATCAAAACAACGTTAAAATATGTAATCAGCCAACATTTCTGTGCTCCTTTGGTGACTGGCTACGTTTTATGGTGTAGCCTATGCCAAAAGATGATTTTCACATTTACAGATTTGGAATGTCTGAAGAAAGATGGCACATTTTCAGCATTACCAGCCTGTGAAATGGGTCCATCCATAGTCTGATAAATATAATAATATTAGAATATAATTATTAATGTATGACATTAATAATGTATTTTATACATTAGTACATTAGTAATAATGTCACATTATTTTATATATTATTATTACACCTAGTCATAAAAGTAAAAAGTGAAACAAAAACAATATGTCATAAATGTTTGTAGCATTTAGGCCTATCACACTGACCAGGGATGGTCCGATTATCCGATAGGCTACCAGTGATTCACTTTGCAAAGTTTTAAATTCTAGAGATTGTGTGTTTGTCAAGTGACTTTTGTGTAGAGCGCCATTAACTTTTGAAAGTCCTTTTAGGTCAAAAGGCAGTCTATCCACAGCAGATCTTCCAACCTAACCTTACAGTGGCTGTTTCAAAACCTACTGAGCGGTGTACCTTGTTAGTAATTCAGGGTATGGTAAGTCGGAATCCCTACAACGCCAAAATATGCTTTCTCAGTCGACAACTGTAAAAACACAAGTAACTGGGTTTCTTCCGTCCATCTGCTTTGTCGCTCGTCCTCCACTAGGGCTTCCGTTTGTTTTGACTACATGATGTTGCCTGTGTGAGTTGATTCACACAAATCCCGGTCTGGCGTCGCGACCAATCGCGCTGAACCGATGACGCTTTGGAGGGACGTCCATCCGTGAGCATTCATAAACGGATGTGATAAGTGTTGAATGTACTGTACAGAGACGAAACTTGGACCATGGCGGAAGAAGACGACACGAAAATCCGGATTTTGCAGAGCCTCAGAGGAAAGATATGTAAGTGCGACACGCTGCGAGTTTGATGTGTGTGTAAGAGTGTGTTTAGATGGCTTTGAGAGAGAAAGAAAAGGATCGGCACGGGGGAAAGAGGGGCGCGGTAGGAGCAACACACACATACACACACACACACACACACACATTCACACTCAGAGATACTGGATGGGGCACTGAGAACCCAGCGCTGTTGGCCACATTTTACGCACAGTTTGTATATGTTGCGGTATTTTATATTTAAATAATGTTTACATCTTCCGTGACAGATAATATAGCAAAAAAAAAATCCCATTATCTCTGAGTTAGCCGTGGTGCTAACATGCTCCACAGCCTGGTTCCCCCTCACAACCGCCGTTTTTATTCACTATCATGTTAATACCGAAGTGAAATCTTCTTTTTTATCTTCCCGTTTTAACTAAACCCGTCTTCATGTCACCGGAGCTGGCGGTTGTTTGATTCATTCTTACCCGGATTGAGGTTGTGAAATAGACGGTGGAATCTTCGCCAAAATGTGACAAATTCTGAGCTGGACGGAAGTTGTTACATCGCTTTAAATACGCTAACACTGACATAGACAATTATTGTCATTTGCAATTTTCTTCAAACCTATTTGTAAAAGTGTACAGTATATTATAAACTGTACCTCAATAGCCGTGAAGTGATTTCAAATGAAATACACAGTACGCACTTCATTTATTTTCCACATATTACAGTTAGTACAATAAAACTGTGATAACGTGGTATTAGCTACTGTCATCCAAAAAATAAATAAAAAATGACAGAAAGCTTTTTACACTCTTTGCAGAAATCAATCACATTAATTTATTATGACTTTACAATTATATATAGCTAAGTTAGATAAACTGATATTGGCTAGCTGTTTGTTAAGGTATTTGATACAGTGTATTTTTTTACAGTGATATATATATATATATATATACACTGTAAAAAGTGGATAAGATCCTTAGAAATAGCACTCTTTTGTATAATCCAGTTTATCTCTGTTGATTTAGCGATAGTGACATGATACCATGGTAATATTATTTTTGGAGTTCTGCCATAGTACTACATTATTATTTGAAAGGACAGTTTATATGAGTAGGCTACTGTGTAAATGTTTTTATTATTGTCAAGTAATAACTTTTGAATTACATTTAACAACATTTAAATTAACTGATTAATAAGATAAATTCAACTGCATGTTTTTAAAGTGTACTGTTATATATTACCTTTTGATACCAATGTTGTAAAATGGTATTTTAGGTAAAGTAAAATGTTTAGTCATGTCATAACATTTATTTTGAATTATATTTAATTAACCGATTGGAAAATTGGAAAGGCAACAGCATATTTTTAAAGTGTACTTGCCTTATGATACACTTGTAAAATTGTACTTTTTTGTAAGGGATAGTACAGCTGTCACTATCGGCAAATGAAAGATCGCCCGTGTCTGAAATAAAATGGTCCCTGAGATTTTGGCATGTCAGGTGTGTTTTGATTAGACTGAGCTGATTTATATTTAAGTTCATCTTAAAGAGAGATTTTCTTTATGCTGTCAGAATGATTGGTGCTTATGTTTTTACTGTCTCCCACCCCTCACCCACCAAAAAGAAAAGAAAAATTGAACTGAAACCTTCTGTGTTGCAAGTGACTTTGTGGTAAATCATCGCTCACTGGAAGCTTCATATCCAAATCATATTGCATAATTTGTGTGAAGTATAGAGTAAAAGAAAAACGTACAATATAATGTAATAAAAACATGATGTCCTGTGGTAGGAGTTGAACATTTTATTTTTAAGAAAGTTTTGTTAAAAAGTTTTATTTCCATTTATAACCCAGATATAAGTTAATTATAAGTTAGACAGAACCTGTCTTAATAGATCTTTCAGCATTAGTCTATCTCTGGCTCTTCATGGCCATGTTTAAAACTGTGTGTGAATGCGTATGAACGTGTGAAAGACATCTCTGTTATCTTTCCACCTGGATGAGGGTAGGCTTTTCTGATTACAGTAACCTGTGTGCGCCACTGTACTGAAGCCGCTGTCTACAATGGGGGTGTTTTTTGTAGTTGGGACTTTTAGGGCATTTGGGAAACTTCATTGGGTCAATTCCGATTATGTGTTGAGTAATGTGATAAAAAAAAAAATTGCAATAGCAATATTAGTGAATACCTTACCATTGTGATGTGAATGTAGTTTCAAATTTCAGACATATACATTTGAAGTGGATCAAAAAAGTTAATTAAAGATGTCCCAAGAATGGGTATTGTTCAAAATTCATGTATAACTTCGATGAAAGGTTGTGATCCACTTCAAATGTTGACTTACTGTATGTAAAATCATAAAATTTTGTTTTATATGATCCGACAGAAAAAAATAATTGGGAAAGTACAAGGGACATTACAGAAATAATTTCTCTCTTGTTAATAAATACTTCATTGTTTGTACATTATCTAATCTGAATTTCCTATAATTGAATATTTCGGATAATCCCCCGGTTGCTTAAAAATACCAGAGCTTTCCGAAGAACTGTTTTTTAAATTATAGACAACTGAAGTCTTTGGTCAAACCACTTACTCAGAGTTTTATTTTCCCTGACTGAAAAGATTAAGTTCAGGATAAATCAGGGAGATACCGACTGAATGACATTCTGTAAGCATAGACATGTCCCATGTGTTATCAAAATCAAATTGTCCAGCACACACATGACCCTGTACAATTGATCAGTTGCTAACTGTTATAGTTGTGCAGTTTGTCTGTGTGTTCTATATTAACACACTGGGCTAAATATATGGTGTGGTTTGCTCCACTCCTATTTTTATGAAAGGATAAGGGCATTCATTTGTCATCTAGTGTTTTGTAGTTGGTTGACAACAACTGTTATGTCTTTGTCTAATAATGGCTACTGCCCATTGGTCCGTGAGGTGAATGAATGCAGCTCAAGGGCTTTTTCATTCACAAAAACACACCACTGTTTCAGAATGACTGTTATGAGTTTTTTGTTCGTAGGCCACGGTGTGTTGTGCGTCACACTGCAGTGATGGCTTTATCCACGAAAGTGTCCTAATTGGGACATATGTCAACACCAAGCATAACCAAGAAATTTGGTTACGGGCGGCCTTGACAAACAACAATTAACCCTTCTGTGCATGTAGCATTTATTATTATTATTTTTTTTTATTATTATTATTTTTTTTATTCAATTCCTGCAATAATATTAATCTGTTAATGTAACTGAAGGTCCTTGGTTTAACAGAAAATCGGGTATTAAAGGGATAGTTCACTTTCAAATTAATATTTGATATGTTTTAGCTTACCTCAAGGGCATCCAAGATGTATGTGTCTTTGTTTCCACAGTATTTTCAATTTTGACATTTTTCGGTACGGTTGTTGTCTTTCAGTCATATAATGCATGTATGGGGGTTTAATGACTCGTAAATGTAAGTACACGTTGATGGCCTAAGACACGAAACGAGCGGTTTGTGTAAGAAAACGAACAGAATTTATATAGTTTTTACCTCTTGTTAACAGCCATGTCCAACTGATCTGAATCAGATGTCTAATTGAACCGAACTGAACCGTGTCAGAGCGTTCCGCCGGAAGTGATCGCTTGCGTGTTTACGTCACTCAGTGTTTACATGGAGATTTCGGAAGTTTTACCTTTGACTAAACATATTTAGATATATCGAAATCGTCTTCCATTGCGATTTCCTGTATATCTAAATATGTTTAGGTCTTCACAGTGAAAGGTAAAACTTGCGAAATCTCTGTGTAAACAGAGTGATGTACACACGTAAGCGATTACTTTCTGCGGAACTTTGGACACAGTTCAGGACATGGGTAAGCCACTAAGAGGTAAAAACGCCACAGCCACTAAGAGGTAAAAACGATATAAATACTGTTCGTTTTCTCACACAAACCGCTCATTTAGTGTATTAGGCCATCAATGTGTACTTACATTTACGAGTCATTAAATCATGTTTAATTTTGACTTCTCTGTGCATGCTCTTTGACGTGGACCCCCATACCTGCATTATATGACTGACAGACAACAACGGTTTGACCGAAAAATGTCAAAATTGAAAATACTGTGGAAACAACGACACCTTGGATATCCTTGAGGTAAGCTAAAACATATCAAAAATTAATTTTAAAGTGAACCATCCCTTTAATTAAGATTTTAGCCACAATTTGACTGTGGACATGGTCAAAATTAATAACAAATACCAAGACCCAGTGTTAAGTTCATATAGGTTCCACAGAGAAATTAGATTTGAATAGCTTCCCTAAAAAGTCATTCTTAAAATAACATCGTAAGAAAAAGAAAATCCATAGATAAATGGATAATGTCCTGAAGAAATAATATAGATTTAATAATAATGGAATGACCAGTACCTCTTCTGTTAATTTTAAGTTTTTTTTTGTTTGTTTTTTTTGCTTCAACTCTAAAACATAATGCAATTTGTCATTTACAATACAGGTAAAACACGTGAAAAATCAATAGATAATTCCTTCGTATTAATGGACCCTATTTTTATGGATTGCTCTTATATGAAGAGTGTAATGTAGAATTCTAGATTACACTCGGCCCGTGTCACTGCATCGCCTGTCAATGACGTCATGTCCGCGTTACCCGTAGAAATCATGGAAACGCCAAAGACGCCTTAATATATTATGTGTTTTATTAGACGTGTGAGCAACTATTTGGATACTCTTAGAAACTCTTTTGTTAATATTATATTATAATATCGATCTAGCTTACTGCAGTGTGCAACAAGTGTCTCACACCAGTTTTAACTACTTTAAATAAATTTTCTCACCAGTTTTAACAACTTTAAATAAATTTCAGCACACTCAAACATATTTTTAGTATGATGGTTTTGACCAAATAAACAGCGCTTTGTTACCCCACAATGTTAATTAGTCAAATAAAGTGACCTGTGTGAGTAGTGACTTAGCCGTTGCTAAATTTCATTAGAATGAAATAAAATAATGTGGATTTAGGTGACCAAAGGTATCTCACAAAGTAAGTTATGCTAGGTTAAAAGTATTCATATACAACAAAGTGGAAAGCGTGACAGCGGCTGGCTGTCCCAAGCTCTCGGCCCCGCCCTGCTTTATACCACAGTAACGTTAATAAAACTTTTAAAATATTACCTCAACCATGAACATAATTTCTTCCCATCGGCCGTTGAGGTAAATACAAGAACTCATCAACATGCTTGAAGCAACGTCTTTGTTATTGTTTAGAATGATTGACCTCTAACGACAAAAGTTACATAGTGTGCCTTTAATAGAATATGTCATGACAATGAATAGCATTAAACCACTCAGAACACCTTAGCGAGATACTAAAATTCTCCCAGAAAACCTTACAAACATGCTAAAACAACTAAAAAATATATATTTTTATTATAGGCAATATTTTTTTAAATTCGCTCTCAAAATGCCTAACTTTTTTTTGTGATGTTGAGCCATGAATCTTTTCTTTGGAAAGTGTAATTGGTATCCTCATGGACTAAAAGACTGCTCACTCTGATGTTATCTTTTTCTTTTCTTTCCCCCTTTTTTTGCACACAAATGGCCACATTTACATGTGGTCACCAGCACCGGCTATCGGCAGGTGTGCGTGCACATATACAATCAGCAGGAGGAAATGTTTTCATGTTGTGATGTGTTGGAGATCTGTGAAGCATTTAGTAGTAAACTAATAACAGCAAATAAAGAGGAACTGAACTAAGGGCTGGTTCTGTGAGGACCATCTTACGACATACTCTTACGACTTTATTCTGGCCACATTGTTCCTGTGTCAACCAATTTCGATGGTCTTATTTGACATTTCAGTACTTGGTAGACAAACCTTGATGGGCTATTATATTTAAACCACCATACAACCTTTTGTTTTCTAGTAGTGGTTATGTTTTTTTTCCTTTGTTATCCTGCTTTAATGAAATGATTGTATTGAAAAAAGTTGTCTTTCTCTTTTAGAGGAAATAGACTAGAAATATTGCTGACTCATCTTGTAGTCATGGGTGTGTCCAAATTTTACTCCAATTAAAAGCCTGATGCTCTCTAGCAAAAGCATAGCAAATTGTCATGATTTTGTGGGCTGTGATGTGATGTCTATTGGCTTTCTTAAAAAAACAACAAAAAAAAGCAAGCTCTTTGAAATGTCTCCCCCAAAAGTTTTGTGTCAACTGTGCTCATCGAGTGGTTTCATGGGGTCTTTAAACGTAGCAAACAAGCTGAGGTTGGTGTTTAAAATTTCTGGCTTACACTCATTGACTCATAACCTTCTGACCGCTTACTTCATTCACTCTCAAACCTCATCCTTTTCTTGCGCCTTCAAACTTCTTTCACAATAACTATTTTGTTACAAAAAGTTTTGAGCAACACATAAAAAACTATCCATAGAATCAAAACAGTAAAGCAGAAGTATTACTTTCACACTTTATACACTCACACACATATGCAAATAGCATAAACGTATTCTCCGGCAACTTTATTAGGTACACCGGTTAAACCCTGTGTTAACACAAACATCTATTTAGCCAATCACATGGCAGCAACTCAATGCATTTAAGCATGTAGACATGGTGAAGGTGATCTGCTAAAGTTCAAACTGAGCATCAGAATAGTGAAAAAAAACACATAGTTTAAGTAACTTTGAACATGGCATGGTTGTTGGTGCCAGTTGGGCTGGTCTGAGAATTTCAGAAACTACTGATCTATTGGGAATTTCACACACAACCATTTCTAGGGTTTACTGAAAATGGTCAGAAAAAGAGAAAATATCCAGTGCAGAAGTTCTGTGGGTGAAAATGCCTTGTTGATGCCAGAGGTCAGAGGAAAAAGGCTAGAATGGTTTGAGCTGATGGAAAGCCAACAGTAACTCGAAAAACCAACCGAGGTCTGCAGAAGAGCATCTCTGAACACACAACACGTCGAACCTTGTAGCAGATGAGCTTGCACTGGTGTCACTACTGTCAACTAAGAACAGCAAACTGAGTCTATGTTTGCACAGGCTCACTAAAATTGGACAATAAAAGATTGGAAAGATGTCGCCTGATCTTGTCAGGGTTTTATTCAGGGTCAGAATCTGGCATAACAACATGAAAGCATGATTTCATCCTGCCTTGTCTCAGCGGTTCAAGCTTCTGATGGTGTAATGGTGTGGGTGATATTTTCTTGCCAAACTTTGGGTCCCTTAGTACCAATCGAACATCGTCTAAACACCACAGCCTACTTGGGTATTGTTGCTGAACATGTCCACCTCTTTATGACCACACTCACTGTACCATCTTCGGATGGCTTCAAATCTCAAATCATCTCAAAATGTTTCTTGAACACGACAATGAGGTCGCTATACTCGAATGGCTTCAACAGTCATCAGATCTCAATCTAATAGAGCACCTTTAGGATGTGGTGGAACGAAAGATTCGCACTGTTGATGTGCAGCTGACAAATCTGCAGCAACTGCGTGATGCTCTCATGTCAATATGGACCAAAATCTCTGAGGAATGTTTCCAGCAACTTGTTGAATCTGTGCCACAAAGAATTAAGGCAGTTCTGCAGGCAAAAGAGGTACACTGTACTTGCAAGGTGTACCTAATATATTGGCCAGCGAGTGTAGTTTATGTAAATAAACTGTATATTTATTTACTATATTGTGAATATTTTTGTCTCATACTTTCAGATGTCACAGGAGTTGAGGGAAGGGTACTAGGGTTATGTTTAGAATACTCATATACCCCTTTCCCACCAAAGCATTTTGAGAGCCGGTTTGGAGCCGGTGCCTACTCGCGAACCAGTTCTTTGTGTTTCGACAACCAAAGAACCGGTTCTCGGCCAGGAAAATTGGTTCCAAAGCGGAACCAACTTTATGCTGGACTAGAACCGTTCTTTTACCACTTCATGCTTAGGTCGGGGGCTGGGGGCGGAGTTATCGTGACCAACAACACGATGGGTAAGGTTGTGACTGCCATTGCTAAAAACGGAGTGCTAGTAGAAAGATAGTACAACGATTGAGGACATGCCCCTTTTCCACCAAAAAAGAACGGGTTCGGAACTGGTACTTTTTCAAAGTTGGTTCAACGTGCGACTCTCTCCCTCGCTCATAATAATCAAATTCAATTAAAACGATAAAAGGTCGGAAGACCACAGTTTCACGTGAAGCATTTAGAGACTTTTTTTCTCCTGAATTACCACGGTTTGTGAATTGTGCTTAAAAACACGTTGCATATCTTCTCCAAAAAGCGTTCCGCCCATTCAGCTGACATAAACCACAAATCTTGCGCGATATCCTAAACTGCAGAGATAATCACACAAGTGTGCCGTGGCTTCTAATGCTAGAGTAATGCCTTTATTTTCAACATGATCACCTTGTACCCAAACCATTTCGAAACTGAAAAGGAGACATTTGTCCTCCGATTACATACAAGCTCCTTGGTGCCGCATTTGCGGGACTCATGTTTCGCGCTGTAATGAGTGGAAAGTGGTTCCGGGGCAGTGTGTGTGTGTGGGGGAGGCAGAGCGGCAGAGAGATGCGACCGAGTTGTAAAATTGCAGGTGCGGCTCAAAATGGCTGTTATTTCAAATAGTGTTGCATATTTTAAACCAATCGGTTAACCGGTTTCAACCGACTAATGAGGCTCGGTGGTCGGTCGAGAAAATTTTTAGTTTTCGCCTAATCGGCTTTCAAAATGCTTTGGTGGAAAAGGGGCAAAAGAGTCTTCTTCTGACCCCAATATAGGATCGCAAAGCCAGGAGAAAGTTGGCGCAAGCGTTTCTGGGAAATCTAAGACTTGTGGTGACGTACACAGTGACGTAATGGCGTCATACGTTGGGCATTCTCGTCAGTGGAAAAACAAACAGGTTCTGAGGAGGTTCGCAATTTGAACCAACTTTGAACCAGCACCAGTTCTGAACGAGTTCTTTTTTGGTGGAAATGAGGTAACAGGATGCGGTATGTATACTGTGCAGAGAACGTCAGTTTTTTTAATGCATGACCAACCATCCAAAATGTCCAGCTATATTTACATTTCCATTCCTAGTGTAACGCATGATTTGTGTGGATTTTATTTTATTTTGTGAGAAGTAAGAGACCACAGAGTAACACGACCCATGAAACTAGCATAGCTACTAGCTTTGAATCGGAAATCGGTTACTTCGGGGAAAAGGGTCAGTTGTATAGAATATTAGCCCTTTTTTTGATCGCTCAATGTCAAATTCAACCAATCAGAAACAAGTATTCAAGCTGTGTAATAATAACCAAATTTATTTCTGATATGGCTAATACTGGACACCTGTTAACAGTTAAATGACGCATACTCTTAAGCTGTGTCTAAAAACCGCCCACTCGTTCACTCATTCACTAATCCCTATGTAGTGTATGGCATTTGAGTGCACTATATCTGCAAGGAGTGAACGAGATGAAGTGAGTGAATTCGGACGCTGACGTTTACACTGTGCGTCGGAGAGTTGGAGCTGTCGCAGAAAAGGCTTCGTCACGCGTACTGATAAAACTCCTTTTATCTTACATTACCTACTTTATAAAATAATATTAACAACAATAACAATCATAATGACTTTATTTTGTAATTATACCTCCGTGCCAGCTTTGTAGTTTCATCGACTGAAATTGTACATCAACTCTCACGTTCACAGATGACGTGTCGTCGAGCGCCCTCCGGCGACCGTTATGTTCAAAACGACGATTAACGGATATTTTTCAAATCCTCCACTGGATGTAATGTAATCTCTGGTTTAAACTTGCTCGCGCCGCACTTTCATGCGCGCTCAGTTCTCTCCGCATTGGATTGTGGGAAATAGGTCTTCAGCAAGTGTACATCGAATGTACACTCGAATTCAGAGAGGATTGTGGGTAAAAGTAGTGAATGAATGTAGGGAATGATGTCGTTCACTCAGAATTCGGACACCACTACAAAATGGCCGACACCCGATATAGTGCACTATATAGTGGATAGTGAGCGATTTCAGACACAGCTTTAGACTGTAGACTAGTACTCAATTCCAAGTTGTTAGCTTTTCTGCCTTTTCAGAATTTTCCAAGGGTGTTGCAAAGTTAAATTATTATGAGCCTGGCTAAATTAGCTTCAAAAATGGGGTCAAAAACTAACCAACTCCGTGTTTCCCCTTCCGGTCCATGCAGTGAGTGTATGTTAAGTTCTCTGAAAAGCAGTTCAGGATGGAGTCACAGCAGGTCTCTGGGGCTGGTTGTGTGATTCAGGGCAGGAGGGCTTAGCTCAGAGCTCAAGAGTCGCTTTAGTTTTTACAGTCAGTGGCAAAGGGATTAGACATTAATAGTTCTTTAAAGAGCTGAAGCAGATTGACCCTGTCACCTGATGGAGTTTTGGTTCCTTGCCACTGTTGCCTTGCTTTTGGCTTGCTTAGTTGGGGACATTTAATATTCAACAATATTATTGATTACTTACATTTTATCACTGTGAAGCTGCTTTGATACAATCTGTATTGTAAAAAGCGCTATATAAATAAATGTGACTTGACTTGACTTCACACACCCTTAGCAGTGTGCAGTGCTTACACAGCTAACACTAAAAAGTCTCTGCTTTTACCACTAATCCGTGATGCAATCCTCTTCAAGAGTGAATGTGATATTAACTAACTGTTGCACTGTCACTCGCGGGATCATATTGTTTACTAAAAATATCTCTATAAAATATATTTCTGTCAGTTGCCATCAGAGTACTTCTGCCTAAAATGAACCCTGTGGGTACTATCAAGTTGTTGTGAATAAAGGCAAATTGTGATTGTGAAGTAATAATGTGTTGTTATTTTTTTCTTTGTTGGTTCAATCAGCAGTTTAGCTTTTCTTGTAGGCATGCATTCTGTGACCATTTGTGTTGTGGTTTTATTTTTTGTCTGGTCATTCTTTCTTTTTGTTTAGTTTTTTCTTGTGTTTGTTTTTATTTTTTTGTCTCATCTTCTTTTTTCGTTTCTGTATACTACTCAAACTCGGATACAATTGTGATAATAATGAAAATGGATGGTTCTTTTTTGTTGTTTTGGTTTTTATTTGTTGTATTCAAAAGTACTCCAAAACTGATGGTTATGTTACGTTTTGGTTTGTTTGTTTTATATGTGTGTGTTTGTGGTTTT
Source organism: Pimephales promelas (assembly GCF_016745375.1). Next base: position 1,102,286 of record NW_024122008.1, read on the forward strand.
GTCTTGTCTTGTCTTGGCATGTTTTTCTTTGTACACAGTTGTAACAATAGTGAAACCGATGCTTTTGTCTAGATAAAATGCAAATGCTATCAGTAGATGTTTTCCCCTTTTTCTACATTGATGTTGAAGTGCAATTCTAATCAATTGAAATACCAGAAAATGTGATAGACAAATATGTAACCTGCAAGAGCCTAAGTATGTGTAGGACTGTAATGATTGGTGTTGAGGACAGTAAATGATGACCATCCAGTTCTGAATTATGAATGCATTTTTCTTACGCCGTTTTTGTGTGCGAGTACACAGCATGTGTGTCTTTGCATGTAGGGAACTCCAGAGTTTAGTGTCTGCATGTGTGTGTGTAGCCCTGTGTATCTTGTTTGTTCGGGCCTCACGGTTGTGGTTTGTGTTCACTTCCGTTGCTAAGCATACAGTGCTACACTTGTTGGCTTCTTTTCATCACACCTGTGTGTGTGTGTGTGTGTGAGAAGAGAGGGTTAACTCTAGGGCATTGGCTGCTATCACGGCTCCCTGCGGCAGTTTGCTGTTGGGAGTTCGGTTTCCTCCGAGTCTTTATCTGTGTTGACTGTGAGCATCATTATGAGCTGCGCTGGGTTGTATTTGCTGTTGTTTTCTGAATGGTTCCGGGGAAGAGGTGTGTGAGAGTGTGTGTGCGCCGGAAACCGAGACTGTAATTGCTAAAGGTGTTTGTTGCTGACTTTGTGCATTCAGTCTATGCTCCCTGATGAGAATATAAGCTGAATTTTATAGGGTTATCAACACATTATGAAGTCATATTTCACCCCAAAAGAAGAAAAGAAATTGTATTTTGCATGCCATGCAGAAAACTAAGGCTATTTTTAAGATATGCATTTTGACATTATTTTCTTGACACTCTACATTCCATTCTATTTGTCCATTTGCAAAAAAAAGAACTTATCACTATATAATGCATTAATGATAATCATCATGTTTTGACAGAATATCAGCATAAATAACATGCAGTGCAACAAAAATTCTATATTTTAAAATATGTATACATCTACAAAGACTAAATAAAACTGTGCATATATATATATATATATATATAAATAATAGGGATGGGCAACGAATTTAATCACATCCAAAATAAAAGTTTGTGTTTACATAATATATGTGTGTGTGTTGTGCATAATTAATTTGTATATATAAATACCCACACATGCATGTATATATTTAAGAAAAAAATGTGTAATTAATATATCAAATATTTATATTTATATATTATATTAATTATGTATAAATATATATAAAGTATATACATGCAAGTATTTCTTAAATATATACATTCATGTGTGTGTATTTATATATACAAATTAATTATACACGCCACACACACATATATTATGTAAACACAAACTTTTATTTTGGATGCGATTAATCGCGATTAATCGTTGCCAATCCCTAATATACATATACATAATATACATGTACACATACACAGTTTTATTTACTCTTTGTAAATCTTTTTTTTTAAATATACTGAACATTTTCATGCATCATGGTAATGAGAATAATATTTTGTTTTTCTATTACAGAAATTCGAATTTGAGAGGAAATTGTTTGTTTTTTTGAGTATTTGATTAAATAATTTTACACTTAGTTTTTACAAAATGATAAAGGTCATAAAATAAGCTGTGTTATCTTAATGCGAAATACAATTCTTAGTTGTTTTTTTTTGCGATAAAATATGACATGCACACCTTCTAACAACATAAAGTTTGTCTCTACTAAATAAGAACAACTGAGTCGCATTTTATGAATGGCTTCATCAACAACAACAAAAAGCTATTTCGTGGGGATTTTAGAAGAGACTTAAAACTGAAAGCTGCGAACCACAATAAAGAATCCATAGTATCTAAAAATATAAATTTGAGATTAAAGTTATAAGGTGCTTTTCCTGTTTCTTAATTGTTCTTGCGTTCCCTTGCTGTGTCATCCTGGTTTGATGTGGTCTCCATCAGTTTTGGCCACATCGTCCCTCTGACACTAATATGTGTGGTTGTATGTGTGTGTTTTTGAATTTGATCTTTTGAATCAGCGCTCTCCTGGAAGCCCCAGTGCATGCTGGGAGGAAGTTAATGCTTCTCGTCTGTAACCACATCTTAGATGAGCTCCACGTACAGCGGCCACATCCGCCTCAAGCCTCTGCATCACCACAGCGCTCCTGCCAGTGTGTGCGCACGATAGTGTGTGTTAGTGGCCGTACATATCCGACCCAACTGACAATCTTCTAGGCTATATTCAAATGCTGTGTTTAAATGTACCAAAAAACATTATTTTCTAATGATGTAACGCATAAAGTCTTTAGGCAGCTTTTATATACATATACATTTCTAGGAAAACTGTGACTGTAGCTCAGACAAGTGCCTTCTTACACACCTCACTCTCCTCTCGGCAGGTGAAGCAAAGAATCTGGGTCCGAGCTCAGGTCCGAACCGACTCCGTGACCTCTCCACCTTCTGTACAATCAGTTTGGACCAGGAGGAAGTATACCGCACAAAAGCCTACGAGAAGAGTGTAAGGTGAGATGGTGAACAGCGCATAAATGCACAAACATCACATGCAAACTACGTGCTGATGTTGATGATATTTATCTTAAAAGAACAGCACTTCTCATATATGTGGTTTTCATGCTGCTTCTCAAAAATGTAGGTCTACATTTTTTTTTTTCTGTCAGTTATGTGCGCCCGTAATTTGAACAAGACCGGAAAGACTGTCCATCACAGTTGTTGCTCAATATACCATAGTCTACGAAAAAGAAAATGTGAATAGGTTTCAACTGCCCAAGTCTAGATATTCTGTAAAACTTGATAACCCACAATTGTTACCCTAATTTTTACCTGATCGAACAAGGAATAGTTCACACAAAAATGTAAATTCTGTGAGAATTTACCGGTACTCATCCACATGCTGTTCCAAACTCATAAGATTTTGGTTAATCTTTGAAACACAAATGAAGATATTTTTTTAATGAAACCTGAGAGGTTTCTGTCTCCCCCATACCCCCCCCCCCCCCCCTTTGAAAGTCTATGGAAACCAAAACTTGGGTCATTGTAAAATGAATCCACACGAATCTCACACTTTAATCAATTTTAATGAAATTTATGTGAAGAGATAAAATCACTTTACGTTGAATTTTGCTGATGTTTGGTGACATTAAATAATATTTTTTGATTTCAATTGATTTAGATTAGCTTGCACATGATCATTTATGTTTTAATGCATATGTTAAAGGGATGATATTAATTCACCCCAAAACTCACCTTCACATTGACTTTTGTTTTTCTGTGGAACACAAACGATATTTTGGAAAGTGTCTGGAAAGTTTTTGCTCATACAATTAAAAAGGTTATTTTGGACCCCATTGACTTTCATTGTATGGACATAAACGGTCAAACATTCTTCAGAATATTTTCTTTTGTGGTCCAAAGGAGAAAGTAAGTCACACAGGTGTTTTAGCAGATTGCTGGGGTGTTCTGGGTGGTCAAAACAGTCCAATCCCAAGCCTCTGAGATTTGAGACATGAATGGTGTGGGAATGTGTTGAGCTTCAATACTTTATTTATTTATTCATTTATTTATTTTTTAACCATTCAATTTCACTCCATACATTATACTCAAAGTAGTCCTTCCGTTCTGCCCTGGATTTGCCTTTTCTGGTGGTTGATCTTGATATCAGATGTATGTTGTGTTTGGCGATATTACGTTGTGTACATTTTCTGTTGCAAAAGCGTCTAGTCACTGAAAGAGGCACATTTTCTCACACTCTTTCTGAAAGCTTTTCCTTGTGGTATTTCACAACAGTTTTTTCCCCTCTGTTCAAAGGGCTCTGTTGGCTGTGTCTAAGGAAGGGTGTCCACCTACGCGTTCCCTCACTTTTCTCTCTCACACTTGCTATCTAGCACTTCTTGTCTTTTCGTTCACACACTCGTTTGCAAACAGCCTCTCTCGGAGCGTGAAGGTTTTCCACCAGTCTTTCCTTTCTTTCCTTTCTTTCTCTCATCTGGCTTATTATTAAACACTTTCTGAATTTTAAGCTGTTCATGTGTGCCGTGTCGCCACGTTTTCAGTATTTCGAGTCGAATGCTTTACCTGTAGTTGGGGAGGTCAGAATCTGTTCGTATGTTGGGAGCGCATGCGCTCTTGGGTGCGTGGGCTATGAGTGTGTAATTTGTGTGTGTGTGTGTAACAGAGCTGGAGTGTGTGTGGGTGGATGAGCATTCTCCTCTCAAGTCTCAGCAGAGGTATTTGCTGTTGCAGTCACACAGCAAGAAGTTAATTCTTTTGCATGTGAAACCTTTTGGACTTTTTTTTTTTACTCTTTAATATGACATATAGATATTTAAATCTGACACTGACTCCAAAAAGTATTTGAGTACTTGAGTAGAATAACCACATTTTGTAGTACATCGTATTAAGTTATGAACATGATCTACTATCATTGAAATTGAACAATTTGTCACAGTTGTTTTTTATTTTAATTACATCTATTATAATTGATTGTTCATTTATTTAATAATTCATCTGTTTATATGGGTTTGTTTTGTCATTTAAACCCAATCTAATTGTTGTAAGATATTTTGGGTGAAATATTGGGCAATCTTTAATTTGATAATTAATGTAATGCAATGAAACTCATACATTTCTAATGTCTTAAGTGGTGTCACAAACTGTGTCAATGACGTATATAATAGAGCCCGATGAAATACATTTTATTTTTCTTTCCAAATTCAAATTTTTTCCATTTTAATGTTCTAAATATTTTTTTTTGTCTTTTTTTCTGGAATCAATTTTAATGATTAATTTCGAAAATATTTATTATAAGTTTACCAGAAATATAAATTGTAGGTACCTTTTTGGTTTTTTTCCAAATTATTTTTAATAGTTGAATTAAATGTTTTAATTCCTGTCTTCTCAGCTGAATTTTTAAAACTTTAACCACTAAATCATTCATGTCTTTTTATTTTTATTTTACAATAATTGGGCCGTATGAAATGTTAGATTTTTTGTGTGTGTTGTCTTTTAACTTAAAGCATTAACAATTTTATTAATCTTTTAATATGTAATCAAATGAAAAGTAAACCAGTTTAACACTTCTCCAGTTTTCTCCCAACATAATTATGGCCGTGTGGATATTACACAAAACGTTAGATAATATAAACTGAAACATTTTTTTTTTTTTATACCAAATGTAATATCTTTCAGTTTTGTGTTTGGAGTCACTGGTGTGGTTGTGATTAACAGTCTCTGTCCTTTTCTTTAGTCCGTTCTATGGCGAGGACTTCTACTTCGAAATCCCGCGCCCATTCCAATGCCTTTCCTTCTATGTGTACGCCAAGAGCATGTTCCAAATAAGGGATCTACCTGTAGGTCAGTATCTTTCACCCTTGTTTTGTCTCATGTACAAGACTAATACAGTGTACATGTCAACTAAAGATTGTGTGTGTGTGTTTGTAGGTAAAGTAGCCATCAGGAAGGAAGATCTGTATAAATACTGCGGGAAAGAGAACTGGTTTCACTTGCAGCCCGTGGATCCAAACTCAGAAGTTCAGGTGAGTGAACAGTTAGATGGCATTGAAGCTATTCAGCACACAAACACACTCCCAACAGAGCAATACATTAACCACAGAAGGGAAGTAAGGCTGTGTATTCGTCACCCACCGTGGTTTGGGCCAATCGGGTGACATTATGATTACTCATTGCCTCGCTATACCCAATGAGATCAATGTATGATTAGTCAGCTCTTATATGTGGTCCAATGACTTTAAAGCAGATGAAAGCCTAACTCCACATCCTGTTTTTGTGTATGGTGTATGCACAGATCTGTTTTGTACACAAGTATGGTTCACTATTCAGCAGAACCAGGGGCAGTGGGTGTGGATTAACCGTATCAGAAACAAAAAGTGTTTACGGAAAGGAATTTGTAAAATCTGTTTTGAAAACGAAAATAGAAAAATTAAAGGGATAGTTCACTTTGAAATTCAATTTTGGTATGTTTTAGCTTACCTCAAGGGCAGCCAAGATGTAGGTGTTTTTGTTTCCGCAGTAGTTTCAATTAGATATTTTTAGGTCAAACCGTTCTCCTCTATCAGTCATATAATGCAGGTCTATGGTCACTACCTCAAAGAGCAGTCCAACTTAAACATGATTTAATGACTCGTAAATGTAAGTACACATTGATGGCCTAAGACACGAAACGAGCGGTTTGTATGAGAAAACGAACAGTATTTGTATCATTTTTACCTCTTGTAACCACAGCCGTGTCCAAGCACTCTGAGGGCGCGGGAGCTTTGTGGCTGTGGTAACGAGGTAAAAACGACACAAATACTGTTCGTTTTCTCACACAAACCCCTCGTATCGTGTCTTAGGCCATCAATGTGTACTTGCATTTATAAGTCATTAAATCATGTTTAATTTGGACTTCTCTGTGCATGCTCTTTGAGGTGGCGACATTAGACCTCCATTATATGACTAACAGACATGAACGGTTTGACCTAAAAATATAAAAATTGAAAATACTGCGGAAACAAAGACGCCTACATCTTGGCTGCCTTTGAGGTAAGCTAAAACACATCAAAATAATTTCAAAGTGAACTATCCCTTTAATTGGAGGACAATTTCAAATAGAGAAGAAAATTATACTTGGCAACCAAGATTTGCATACATGTTTTTTACGTTTGTATGTGTATTTATAAAATCAGTTTTAATCGAAATTTGCCAACATTTTGAATACTTGTAATATATTTGAAATGATTTCTCTATGGAATTAAGTAGCACTGTGAATATTGTTCAATTTTATTTGACTTTTTTTTTTTTTTTTTTTTTAAACAGTGTCACTTTTGCTCAGAATTTTGCCCGATTTGCAGTCTAGAAGAATCGACAATAATTGCTGAAAGTGTGTCAGCAGATTTTGGACAGTCAAAAAATCGCATAGAGTAAGATGGGCACAGACTGATTCCATCCAGTCGGAGCATATTAAAACACATTTGATATTTTGAGCTGATTTTAGAGCACGTCGTAATGCATCACACGTTGCTGCCAAAGCTGTCCTCTATCTACCAGTGCTGCAAATACAAATTCAATAACAATACAAAAGTAAATTAAAGGGATAGTACACCCAAAAATGAAAATTCTGTCATTAATTACTCCATGTCGTTCCAAACCCATAAGACTTTCATTTACCTTCAGAACACAAATGAAAATCTGAGAGCTTTCTGACCCTGTGTTGACAGCAGAGATAGTAAATATAATCCATATGAATTGAGCGATTTAGTCAAATTTTCGTAAGATATTCGATCTCTTTATATGCTGAAAAGATTCAATTTAGGCTTTTATTCAGATATAAACATTGATCAGTGAACATAAACAGAAGCTCAACTGAACCTGCATTACGCACGAGAATGAACCTCATTGGTTCTCGCACATCGAGCGATTGTGCTTTAGTTTACCACCACAACTGATCTGTGAGTTGATGAATGTTTATATGTGAATAAAAGCCTAAATTGAATCTGCTCATCATATAAAGCGAGCGTTTGTCTTCAGAAAATTTGGACTTAACAGCTCAATTCATATGGATTAGTTTTACAATCTCTTTATGAACTTTTTTTTTGAAGTGACAAAGTGTCAGTTGCGTTGCTGTCAATGGAGGAACAGAAAGCAAATTCATCAAAAAAGATCTTCATTTGTGTTCTATAGATAAACGAAAGTCTTACGGGTTTGGAACGACATGAGGGAGAGTAATGACAGAATTTTATCTTTTAAATCTGTCTTTAACAGAACACGTGTAACAAATAAGCCTCAATAGTTGACTCATGAGCACAGATAAAACAACTGACTGCACCATTTTAAAGTTGCCCATTGTTTTATAATTTAAGTCTTTAAAAGTCGTGTAGTGTATTCCATCCTTTAGCCGTAAAAAAAAAAAAAAAAATGTGTTGAGTTGATAAGATTATTTTCTCTAACTCAGTCCAAATAAGAAGTTCTAATATTTTCAATTCATATTTTATTAATATTTACAATTAATAGTTTTGAAACTGATTTTTCTCACGCAGAATTGTTTTTGAGAAGTCTGTTGTTTTTTATTATATTAAAATATTTTTATCAATATTAGGGCTGTCAAACGATTAATTGCAATTAATCGCATCCAAAATAAAAGTTTGCGTATTTACATAATATGTGGGTGCACTGTGTATAATTATTTTATATATATATATATATATATATATATATATATATATATATATATATATACAGTATATACATGAAAATATTTCTTAAATATATACAAGCATGTGTATATATAATATCAGTGTTTCCTCTAGGATTTTTCCAAGCTGTGGGGGCAGGCCCATTTCCCCGGTGGGGGGGCCTTGTCTCCCCAAAGTATTATAATCGATCATGCGCATCCCGTGTGCAGAATGATGCACTTGAAGCAACACCAAGTCACAGCAAGCAATGCTTCACATTGAAAAGAACATAGCGAAGGGATTATATCTATAATATGCTTAGTAGGGCTGGACGATTTGGGGAAAATGTCATATTGCCATTGCAATTACTGAGGTCAATATTGCAATTGTGATATGCGATTCCGATATAATAAAATGGTTTCATGAGTCCAACTTGCTTGGTTCTAAAGTAAAATGCACACACAGATTAGTGATCATTCTGTGTATTAATGTTTATTTCTCAACTCAAACTACAGACAACAACTAAATGATTGATAACACCTATAATGATCAATAAACCATCAACCAAACCATCATTACAGTGAAAGCTATCAACTTTTTTAAAAAAATTATTAGGCTAAAAAAAAATTTAACAAATTTTAAATTAAGTGAACTTCAAACAATCCCCACATAAACCCATAATAAAAACCATATTTACCTGTGCCCTTCCTGTCTTAACAGGTAGGATACAGAAATTGAATAAAGTTATCAAACAGTATGTGCTGCATGAATTATAAATTATATATAGAATAATCCTTATTAAAGCTACAAAAGTTCTTTAGTCGAGATCAGTGAGTAATTTTCTAATTTCCCTTTGTTCTTTTAACTTGACTGACAGAACGCTTTATTCGCTGCTGGCCCTTTAAGAGCACCCGTTGCCGAGACGCGGATCTCACATGCGCCTCATAGCACAACTCTTTTCGTCCTTAAGACTTTTCTTACGTTATGAAGATACTCGACAAAACGACATTTTGGCATAATTGTGTGTGTTATTGTTCGTTCAAGCTCGAAAGAGAACTGTAATCTGGCACGCGTCAGTGCATGCGCATTATGGCGCGCGTCTTTCTGCGAGTCTCATTTAGGGCATTCACAGGCAGCTTTTCAGTTCTTGTCGTGCAAAATGCGAAAAGGCATTTGCACGAATAAGAACAGGATCGTGTAACACTAGTCAAAGGATGACAAAAAAGAAGAGATTCTGCGTTAATAGCCCTAATTTGTTTATTTCATATAAAATCGCGGCATTTTGCGTTATATAATTGCATAGGTTTGAGATCGCTATTACGATTGCGATATGATTAATCGTGCAGCACTAATGCTTAGTGTATTCTATATGCAACAGTTTTTTGAGCCTTTTCTTTTAACAGTTTTAAATTTCAGTGCGCATGAAGAATAGCACTCTCTCGACTCCATGCTGTAATCTTACATAAAGGGAATGTGAAAGGTATGGGCAATAAACTCCACTCCAGCAAGATAAAGTCATTTTATGAAAACCATAGACCTTTATGCTTTATCTACAAATGAAGTATAATAATGGGAATATTGACCTTGAAGAGAGTGTCGTCGTGTCGCAAACGAACGCGACGCGCTGTGTGAATTCTGAATGGAGAATGACTGAGGCGAGATGACTTTCCGTTAACTTTAACTTAGCGACTAAAATTACACATTATGCAATGACTTTAGAAGTCTTGGAATATAGGGTGAAAACTTGATTGTGCTTTACAAAGTTTTTTATGCCTTTAGTGGGGCTTAACAAAATAACATAATACTATGCAGAATATCGGACGTCACTGAGAAGCTGCAGCCGTGGCGGGAGGATTTTAAGTGTGGCGGCCCGCCACGGGAGAATGAATGTAGAGGAAACACTGTAATATATATATATATATATATATATATATATATATATATATATATAAATATAAATATTTTATATAAATAATATTTTTTTCTTAAAGGGTTAGTTCACCCAAAAATGTAAATTCTGTCGGCGTTTACTCACCCTCATGTTGTTCCAAACCTCTATGTGTTTATTTGTTCTGCTATACACAAAGGAAGAATGTTTTAATCAGACAGATCTCATTCCCCATTGACTACCATAGTAGAAAAAAATACATACTATGGTAGTCAATGGGAAATGAGATCTGTTTGATTAAAACATTCTTCCAAATATCTTCCTTTGTGTACAGCAGAACAAATAAACACATAGAGGTTTGAAACAACATGAGGGTGAGTAAATGCTGACAGAATTTTCATTTTTGGGTGAACTAACCCTTTAAATATACATGCATGTGTGTGTATTTATATATACAAAATAATTATACACAGTGCACCTACATATATTATGTAAGCACAAACTTTTATTTTGGATGTGATTAATCGCGATTAATCATTTGACAGCCCTAATAAACATTATTGACTCTATATTACCGTGCATTGTTATATCAGTGCTTATAATAAAGGTTATTCACTTCTGTTTTGCATACATTTAGTAAATTTTTTAGTAAACTTAATTTCTACTATATTGCAATTCTTCTATAAGACATTCTTTACTGAAAAACATGCTCATGGCTATTTTCGCACTCAAAGGAAACCAGATATCAAAATATAGAGTGTCGTCAAAATGCTGAAAAATATCGATTGGCTCTTAACCCTTGAGTTGAAATGTTACCGTGTTATTTAACGACAGTGGTTAAACACTGTGGTTTATGTGTCTTTGACCCTGAGCACGAGAAAAAGGTGGGTGGCAGTTACATCCGATAACGTTCAGAGTCGCCCTGAACTTGCTGAAATCACAAGAAAGACGTTCCTCCATTTCGACGTTCAAAACGCCCTTACGTACACCAAAAACCTTAAACAACCAATGTACACAAAACAAGTTGTTTCTTTCCACATAGTTATAAAACTAGCGATTAACAGATATTGTAATATACTGTATGTTGCAAACCGATCTCTACTTTGCAGGAATAAATGATTAATGACACGAATGAATAGATTTTTTGGCACTTCATATTGCATAAAAAAATATATTTTTAACAAGTAGGTCTATAGTATATGTCTGCTTCGGATATCTGTTAATGTTGAGTTATTGGTGCGTTCTCGGTGTCATTTTTCAAAGGAACTTGCACAAAATATTGCGTAGGGGTATGTGGGCGTTTTATGTCGTTTTCTTCTCAATCTTTCTCCCTCCCTGTCCTTTCCTTCTCGCCTCTCCTATGTTTGCACTCTTTCTCATTCTGACACTATCAGCCTCAACAAATTTGACTGGCTGGATAGGTTATTTCAACATTATATCATAAACATGTCCATCATGATAAAAGTCCAGACACTAAAAGATTATGTTCAGTGCCATGGCCCTCAAAACACATTATAAAACAGGGTCCCACTTTATATTAAGTGGCTTTAAGTACTATGTACTTACATTGAAACTAATAATTTGATACAATGGACTTATTGTGTACATACATGTTTTTACATTGTACTTACATTTTAAAAATACCTGCATGTAACTACAGCTGTAATTAATTTATGTAAATTTGCACCTTGCACCTTAACCCACCCTTAAACTGACCCATACCACCTCACCTGTCCCTAACCTTACCCCTATCACACCTCAATAGCAGCAAAAGTGTTTTACAATACAACAGGAACACAATAACACGTTGTACTTATTTTTCGATGTAATTACATAGTACTTATAGCCACTTAATATAAAGTGGGACCTAAAACGGTATAAAAATCATTGTGTGTGGAGAGTCCCCACGATAAAAAAGATAATAAAAAAAACTTAACGTGTGTGTGTGTGTGTGTGTGTAAATAGCTCAAATGAAGTGTAATTGCATCTGTGTTGGATATTGTGACAGAAGTCTTTCTACTTTGACAGGGGAAGGTTCATTTAGAGATGAAGCTGAATGAACTGATCACAGAGAATGGATCCGTCTGCCAGCAGCTTGTGGTTCAGTAAGTGATGCCTGTCAGTCACTGCGTGTGTTTGTGTGTTTTTTTAAATGTGTTTGAGCAGCACAACATGAATTGGCATTCACAACCCATTGTACTTCTGTAACGTTACATACTTCTATGTGAAACAGGATATCATGAAGTCAAGGTTTGGCTAGTCGGCAGGGGCTCTTTATCCCCTGCTGATAGAAGTCTTAACTAGTCTTTTTCCATTGATTGCCATTCAATTTTGAAATTTTTTTTGTTACAGCATATACTGTAGGCTGTATCACTTATATTTCATTATATTACAGTAGACGTTTTTCCAGTATCCAATATCCATATTATAGTAGTATCCATTGTCCGCAGTGGGTTGGTGAGTTAATGAAGAAACATTCTGTTCTACTTCACTATTCCTTAATCCCTTCCTATTCTAGTTTGTATTATACTGAATGATGTTAATGTAAATGAAAAGCTTAAAATTAATTAAATCATTCAAATCAATGAATAGAAATAAAATTGAAACTCTATCTCTGCATGCTGCGTATAACAGTGTGAACCAGGGTCACTTTATTTTTTTAAATTCGCATAATTTGCAACATTTTTGTGGACGGTTTTCTTCATTTTTATCATATTTGTAACCAGAATTGTTTATAAACCCACCTTAAAGGACTTTCTGTAGTTTTCTGCCAAAGTAAATTCTTTCAAACATTAAACCCTCAAGAATTTAAGACATACTAGTATTGTAACTTTTAGTGTAAAAAAAATCAAATATTATTTTTATATTAAAGTACAAATGTTTTTTTTTTTTTTTAACAATAGTAATATATTTCTGTCTTATTATTTGAGTTAAATAATGGTGTACACACTATACAATATGGTCTTATTTGTTAACATTAGTTAAAATGAATTATCAATATGATCAATGTATTATTTATACAAATTGTTTATAAAAATACAGTTAATTTACATTTAATTTACAGTTAATTAAAAAGTTGTATCTGTTAACATTAGTTACTGTAGAACATTAAGTTTAATAATCACTTTATATGCACAATATATATCGGCTACCATATTGGTATCGTCCGATATATGTTCATTTTTAATGTTATCGTCACTGACCCAATAAGAAAATTAGGCAGATAAATAATGTATTATTTCTTTCAGCTGAGACACTTGATGGTTTTGAATTGCTTAAAATATGACAGAAATCACTTCAAATAGGAAAATACAATTAAGTGCAACGTGCTGTCATATAGACTGCATAAAATAATTATGAGAAAATTATAATTGTGTGCTTGCGACACGAATTTTAATGGTGGGACTTTCGTTTTTGCAAAAACTAAAAAAAGTTTTATGCAATCAGGCTCTGAAAAGTTATATAAAAATTGGGATTTAGATCTATCGGCCAATATATCGGTTATCGGCTTTCAAATATAAAGATTTATAGTTTATCGGTATATAAGCCAAAATTTTCATATCGGCTCATCCCTATCACTTTAGAAGTATAGTTAACTAAAGACTTTCTAAAATAATAATAATAATGTATTTCAGTTTTCTTATAAGATTAAATGTTTATCCAAGTGCAGTTTATGACCAAATAATCACTTTTTTACCTAACTGTGAAACTCTAAATAAATTAGATTAAATATTTTATGTTTCCCTGCATGTCATGTGACCATTAACCAAAAGCAGAGAACTGTAAACATGCTAATGTGTTAAATTGGTCAAATATAATAATAACCTAAAATGTTAGGGGGTACTGTACTTCAAAAAAAAAAAAATCAAATGGCTTCGTCTGACAATGATTGGGAATCTCTGATCTAGACAACTGCCACTGAGATAACACTGAGTTGGGCTATATGCTTAATTATTCATGTATGCAAACAGACTACTACATTTGTTTGAAATGGCCATTATCTGGTTTTCCAGTGTGCTTTCATTGTACTTCACACGCAGTATACATGAGGTACGACATGTGTACGCTGTGGACTATAACTTCACACCACTACAGGGTTGTGTGTATTTTCTTTAATGGTGTGAAAAATGGTCTGACTCAATATAGAGTTGCTGACGTGCATCTCTGTGTTTAATGTTGGCCATCGCTGTTCATTCACACTCTCCCACAGAGCAGGTTGACGAAAGAGGAAGCGATGCCGTGACTGCAGGAAGCCCGCACTGCGCTGTTTCTGTGGTTTTGTTTTGGCGTCACACTGCTTTTTTCTCTCTTTCATGCTCTCTCCCTCTCTGTCGTTCTTTCTCACCTTCCTTCACCGCTTCACGGCTGTCACCATGACGACTACAAGTGTGAATTACTTCCTGTCTTGGATAGCAGTGCCTCTGCTTTCACCCTTCTTATCTGACACCTTCATTTATAAACGCGTTCTTCTTTCATCCTCTCATGCTCTCATTCATTCATATTTTAACTTGTGACGTGGAGGAACCTCTGACAAAGTCAACGTCAGGGTTCAACAATAAGGATGGCTGAGAGGGTTTGGGACCAGTTCACTGAGCTGCTACTTTGGCACTATATATTACTTTTGGTGATCATGTGCCTTGCAAATGCAAACATTTGGTTGTATGGTTGCATGTATTATACATTGGTGACATTTGAACCAGACGAATTTACAACAATGCAGTGTTGTCTAATGTCTAGCTAACTAATATAGATAAGATTTTATCAGAATTTTGAGAATGACTTGTAATGGAGTGCAACAGTCGGAATTCCAGGAGTAAAAACTCCATTCATTTTCTCCATTAAGGAAACCTTTAAAGACAGCCTTTCTTTGGGCTACAAGGTTGTTGAAGCCGTCAGCCAACATTATTACAACTTTGTTTTTAAAATAATCATTTTTAATAGTGGAATTTGAAAAAAAAACCCACATTTCCCATGATGCTGTGCAAAAAATTCCGTGATTTTTTTTTTTTTTTTTTTTTTTTTTTGTCTTTAGTAAATCCAGACAGTAGCTTTTTAACACCAAAGGGTTTGCACTGGTGCTACTGGAAGCAGTTAGTAAATCTGGCATGTAGTATTTGAAAAACAGTTGGCGAAGATTCTGAGATTCTGAAAGTGTGCATTCGATGGACACTTTACTATCCCATGAGGCCACGTAAGAAAGGAGATGTTAATGGCAGTGTAGCAGCGCAACTGATGTGATAGGTCAGGTGACAGTGACAACATGGGGATGCACTACGTCCAAATATCATTCATACTACTACTGTGAAGAGACGACTCAACGCCGGCGATATGTTATGCCCTAAATTATTACATGATTAATTAAATGTATTTTTCCATGTACATTTCTGAAATGCACTTTCTGTGTATGTATGTATATAATATTTATTGTGAAAAGCGCTATACAAATAAATTTGAATTGAATTGAATACTATGTATAACATACTTTTTTAATGGTTGCAAAGTAAGTTTCAAACCGAATGTAGTACCTACTGTACGTTATACAACATGCGGTTTCGAAAGCAACTTGTAAATTAAGTAAATGAAAGTTGTTTTGTTTTGTAAAAGGTGAAATACCTTTACTTTCGTGACTCACGTAAAATGTTTATATGTATATTTTGAAGTAATATTACAATATAAAATAACTCTTTTTCTATTTTAATATATTTTAAAATGTAATTTATTCCTGTGATCAAAGCTGCATTTTCAACATCATTATTACTCCAGTCTTTACCACTCAAGAAACATTTCTTAATATGATCAATGTCAAACACACTTAATATTTTGCTGCTTAATATTTTGTTGAAAATTGTGATACAAATTTATAATTATTCATTGCTGAATAGAACATTATATTAATAAATAATATATATATATATATAGTTTAAATATCTTAACTGTCACTTTCGATCAATTTAATCTTTATTATTTATTATTCTTATAAATAAACAATGAAATAAAAATCTGGTCAGGATGGAGAAAATGGCATAATAAATGGACCCTGTTTTCTTTATTATTACATGTTTATGATCTTGTTGTGATTGATTTTGTGATATGGGTGCTTTTAATTTCAAGGGAAAATGGCAAATAGTTAGTTAGCCATTATTTATAGCCTAAAAGAGTAGCCTAAATATCCTGTTTCACTTGGAAATGTGTCAACCAAGTAAAATTGGTTAAGAATGCAGTTTGATGTTGACTTGAATGGTGTGTTGTTTAGTCTCATATGGGCAGAGCTTTCTGCGGTTTGATATTAATGTTACTTTTAATAACAGGCTCATTAATGTGTGTGCCTTTGCAGGATAATTGCGTGTCAGGGTTTGCCGTTGATAAGTGGACAGAACTGTGACCCGTACGCCACAGTAACACTTGTAGGGCCCGCCAGGTAGGTTTTCTAAACATTATAAATCACAAGGTTTACTGTAAAGGAACAGGGGTTTACATAAAACTTGAAGGTTTTTAATGAAGTACTGAAAACAGTCAACATGCATTATTGTGACTGTTTCCAAATCAGTCAGTCATAAGATCGTTTCGGCCTCTGTCACCGTTCTAGGCTGAAATGAGTACATAACATCCGCTCTGATTCAATAATAACATCCTGCTGTCTGTCTTTCTGTTTTTCTCTCTCGCAGGTCTGACCAGAAAAAAACTAAAGTGAAGAAGAAAACCAGCGACCCTCAGTTTGAGGAGACCTTTCATTTTGAGGTACAGCCTCATCCATTCGTTCAGTAATAGTTCATGAATGTTGATTTTGTGAGTCTAAATCATGTTTCTGAACCAACTTAAATGACATAAAAAGAGGTATCGTCATTCATTTTAATCATGTCTGAGATATGATTTCTCGCGGATGCGGTATGCATTTGTAGCATTAGCCATATTCAAATACAATTCACAATGTTTCTGCAGGTCACAAGGTCAAGCAGTTACAAGGGGAGGTCACACTTCCAGGTGGAGGAGGAGGACATAGAGAAACTAGAGATCAAGTGAGTTCTCTTCTTTTCTCTTCTTCATTGTTGTGTTGGCATTGTTTCGTGTTAGCCTCTCCTGGATGTATGTTTTTGTTGTTTTATTTAGTTTTGTTCTCTTCTCTTCTTCATTGTTGTGTTGTCAATGTTTCATCCTTGCCTCTTCCGGTAGGATGGACAGTATGTTTGTTTTGTTCTCTTCTCTTCTTGTTGTGTTGGCATTGTTTCATCTTAGCCTCTCCTGGCTGGATGTTTGTTTGTTTTTGTTTTGTTCTCTTCTCTTCTTGTTGTATTGGCATTGTTTCATCTTAGCCTCTCCTGGCTGGATGTTTGTTTTTGTTTTGTTCTCTTCTCTTCTTGTTGTGTTGGCATTGTTTCATCTTAGCCTCTCCTGGCTGGATGTTTGTTTGTTTTTGTTTTGTTCTCTTCTTCATTGTTATGTTGGCATTGTTTCATCTTAGCCTCTCCTGGCTGGATGTATGTTTTGTTTTGTTTTCTTCTTCATTTTCGTGTTGGCATTGTTTCATCTTAGCCTCTCTTGGCTGGATGTTTGTTTTGTTTTGTTCTCTTCTTCATTGTTGTGTTGACATTATTTTGTTTCATCTTAGCCTCTCTTGGCTGGATGTTTGTTTGTTTTTGTTTTGTTCTCTTCTCTTCTTCATTGTTGTGTTGGCATTGTTTAATCTTAGCCTCTCTTGGCTGGATGTTTGTTTTGTTTTGTTCTCTTCTCTTCTTCATTGTTGTGTTGACATTATTTCATCTTAGCCTCTCCTGGCTGGATGTATGTTTGTTTGTTTTGTTTTGTTCTCTTCTCAATTGTTGTGTTGGCATTGTTTCATCTTAGCCTCTTCTGGCTTGCTGGATGTATGTATGTATGTTTGTTTGTTTGTTTGTTTGTTTGTTTTGTTCTCTTCTCTTCTTCATTGTTGTGTTGGCATTGTTTTGTTTCATCTTAGCCTCTCTTGACTGGATGTTTGTTTGTTTTGTTCTCTTCTCTTCTTCATTTTTGTGTTGGCATTGTTTTGTTTCATCTTAGCCTCTCCTGGCTGGATGTATGTTTGTTTGTTTTGTTTTGTTCTCTTCTCAATTGTTGTGTTGGCATTGTTTCATCTTAGCCTCTCCTGGCTTGCTGGATGTATGCATGTATGTTTGTTTGTTTGTTTGTTTGTTTTGTTCTCTTCTCTTCTTCATTGTTGTGTTGGCATTGTTTTGTTTCATCTTAGCCTCTCTTGACTGGATGTTTTTTTGTTTTGTTCTCTTCTTCATTTTTGTGTTGGCATTGTTTTGTTTCATCTTAGCCTCTCCTGGCTGGATGTATGTTTGTTTGTTTTGTTTTGTTCTCTTCTCAATTGTTGTGTTGGCATTGTTTCATCTTAGCCTCTTCTGGCTTGCTGGATGTATGTATGTTTGTTTGTTTGTTTGTTTGTTTGTTTTTGTTCTCTTCTCTTCTTCATTGTTGTGTTGGCATTGTTTTGTTTCATCTTAGCCTCTCTTGACTGGATGTTTGTTTGTTTTGTTCTCTTCTCTTCTTCATTTTTGTGTTGACATTGTTTCATCTTAGCCTCTCCTGGCTGGATGTATGTTTGTTTGTTTTGTTTTGTTCTCTTCTCCATTGTTGTGTTGGCATTGTTTCATCTTAGCCTCTCCTGGCTGGCTGGCTGGATGTATGTATGTTTGTTTGTTTTTGTTTTGTTCTGTTCTCTTCTCTTCTTCATTGTTGTGTTGGCATTGTTTCATCTTAGCCTCTCCTGGCTGGATGTTTGTTTTGTTTTGTTCTCTTCTTCATTGTTGTGTTGACATTGTTTCATCTTAGCCTCTCCTGGCTGGATGTATGTTTGTTTGTTTTGTTTTGTTCTCTTCTCCATTGATGTGTTGGCATTGTTTCATCTTAGCCTCTCCTGGCTGGATGTATGTTTGTTTGTTTTGTTTTGTTCTCTTCTCCAGTGTTGTGTTGGCATTGTTTAATCTTAGCCTCTCCTGGCTGGATGTTTGTTTTGTTTTGTTCTCTTCTCCAGTGTTGTGTTGGCATTGTTTAATCTTAGCCTCTCCTGGCTGGATGTTTGTTTTGTTTTGTTCTCTTCTTCATTGTTGTGTTGGCATTGTTTCATCTTAGCCTCTCTTGACTGGATGTTTGTTTTGTTTTGTTCTCTTCTCTTCTTCATTGTTGTGTTGGCATTGTTTCATCTTAGCCTCTCCTGGCTGGATGTATGTTTGTTTGTTTTGTTTTGTTCTCCTCTCCAGTGTTGTGTTGGCATTGTTTAATCTTAGCCTTTCCTGGCTGGATGTTTGTTTTGTTTTGTTCTCTTCTTCATTGTTGTGTTGGCATTGTTTCATCTTAGCCTCTCTTGACTGGATGTTTGTTTGTTTTGTTCTCTTCTCTTCTTCATTTTTGTGTTGACATTGTTTCATCTTAGCCTCTCCTGGCTGGATGTATGTTTGTTTGTTTTGTTTTGTTCTCTTCTCCATTGATGTGTTGGCATTGTTTCATCTTAACCTCTCCTGGCTGGCTGGATGGATGGATGTTTGTTTGTTTGTTTGTTTTGTTCTCTTCTTCATTCATTGTTGTGTTGGCATTGTTACATCTTAGCCTCTCCTGGCTGGATGTTTGTTTGTTTGTTTGTTTTGTTTTGTTCTCTTCTTCATTGTTGTGTTGGCATTGTTTCATCTTAGCCTCTCCTGGCTGGATGTTTGTTTTTGTTTTGTTCTCTTCTCTTAATTATTGTGTTGGCATTGTCTCATCTTAGCCTATGTTTTTGTTTTGTTTCTTTGTTTGAGATTAAGTGAGTCCTTTCACTTCTTTGTTGCGTTGTCAGTTTAATCTTTGGCTGTAATGGCTGGATTTGTGTGTTTGCTTGATTTTGTCCTCTTCTATTCTCTACTTCATTATTGTGTTGTCATTGTTTCATCTTTGTCTCTTCTGGCTGGATGTATGTTTGTTTTTGTTTTGTTCATCATGTTTTAACTTTTGCTTCTCTTGGCCGGGTGCAGACTTTTGTTTTTGTGCGAAGCCTTTTTAAAAACGATATATAACTGCACATATTGAATGTTTGTGGATGATTATGATAATCAGGGATGAGTGCTTATTTGATTGAAAGACTGTATGTAATGGCAAAAATATTTTGATGAATGTGGCTTTGCTCTGATTTGACACATAATGTGCCACTCTGAATTGTCCCATATAGCCCTCTGCAGAAGCTAACAGGTAAGAGTAGGTGAAACCACCAGACGGCACATTAGACCTTGACACTAATGTGTGTGTGTGTGTTTATGCATGATTTTGTGTGTTGTTGGTTTTCCACTCAAAGGCAATTTATTTGTGTGCATGTTTGATATGAGAAAAAGCTTCTTCAAGTAGTGGAGAGAAAAATGACTAACCCACCTTGATGCAACTGCATCTATACTCTGCATCCTGAATTTCAGATTCAGTTTGGCTGAAAATGGGAGAAGTTCAAATGTGTGCCTTTCCGGTGGTTGAATACATTGAAACAGAGCACTGTTTGTGTTTTAAAAATGAACATTTAGCTAATGTACACTTTCTTGTACTCTCCCTTGCAGGGTAGAGCTGTGGAATAATGGTAACTTGGCACCGGACGTGTTCCTCGGAGAGACACGGGTATCTGTGAAAATCCTGAGAAACGACCATGTCCACAAAGCGTGGTAAGAACATACACACACTCATTTAGAAGTAGGACTGGACATTATATTGAATATTCAATTTGCTGGCATTATCCACCTGTTTTAATGTAAAATTGCAAACTGGTATTTCGTATCATATTACTTGAATGTATTATCGTAATCATAATCAGCATTTATTTGTTTGTTATTTTTGTAATTGGAAGTCGTGCATTCACAGAAAATAGTTACTTCTGCTTTGAAAAATAAGGTGGAACACGTGAACTGTTTATTCTTTTTTAGTTTTTGTCCAGGTTTATTAATAAAAAATACAGCAAACTTACAATATGTAGTTCGCACAACTCTTATTATTATTTAAATGATCATATTAACAAAACTGCTTATTAATGTAAAGTTTTTTTGACCACTGATATCACGTGGTGTAACTACTGATCTATACAAATGTATAGAGCTTTACTTGTAACCAATGTGGAGTCTCTCTAAACCCCTCCTTTCCATGAGGCTACTCTGCTCTGATTGGTCAGACGACCATTCTGTTTTGATTGGCGCTTTGTTTCCAACTCAATCTGGTAGACCAATCACCAAATCTGAATTTCAGCTCTTTCTCAACACTTTACACACAGTGATATAAAGTTAGTTTTACCCTATCAAGTCCTTACTCTTTTGAAGTGCATGCAAAGTGCATTTGCTTGAGGGCGGGTCAAAGTAGAAGTTGTTCACAGTCAGCCAATGAAGAGCATAGGCTGGCATCATGCAAATGTGTTACTTTGTTACAAAGGTATGTAACAGGAAATGAAACTGGAATTGCTGACTACTTGTTTCAGCAGTTCAGAATCGATTTTTTCTTTTAGGGGACAATGACTTGATTTGTCATGCACTTTGATCTTTAAAACTTTGCAGTCCTTTTACATTGACAAACAGCTATATTACACACTGCATGAAAGGTAATATTTGAAAAGCATAATTAGACATTGCAAAAGTTGGACCCCTCTGTATTTGACCCAGTTCTACTATGAGGTGTTTGGTGCATGTGCGCACTTCCATGGTGTGCTGTAAAATGCTGATCTCAGTATCTGAGTGAGGTATACCAACGAACAGATGAGGAAGAGAGATAACAGCCAATCCCAGCTCTCCACTGGCCTTATCAGCCCAATCAGACATGAGAGCACCACCTCTGACGTCAGAGCTTAAATGAACATACTTCAGCATTACTTTAGAGGCATTTGCGATGACCGCTTACTGCAGCATCCATCAATTAGATTTCAGCTGCAATTGTGTCTCATCTCTGATGTTTTTTTGTTGTTGTTGAGAAGCGTTTGAGAGACCGTGGGTGTGTGTAGGTGTGTGTTTTGGGTGGATTGCTTCCGTTGCCCGCTTCCCCTGTGTCCTCAGCCTGTGGATCACAGCGTCCTGCCGGTAGTGTTGTGTAAACATTGTATGTGCGTGCATTAGTGTGTGTGTGTGTGTGTGTTCAGACTGAGAGGGAACTTGTTGATACCGATCTGCATGTTTTGAATGAGGGCAGTGAGTCTACTGCGTGGGTGAGCTTTTGCATGAACCTAGCATAAAACAAGCGCACATACACAAACAGACGCTGACACTATTAAACATAGTCTTGCCACACTAATTCCTGTACTTTGTAGTTTGAGCAATGCAAATGACACATAGGATAAAATGATGCATGCTAGACACGCATATAGAAAGTATTATCAGAAAATTAGTTAGACACACATGTGTGTGTGTGTGTAGTTTTAACTGATTCATGGAAATTAAATATTGTATTTTTGCTTTTAAAATGTCTCAACTCGCATACGCAAAGCTAGTTTGGTGACGCGGTGAGTGACGGAAACTTAATGACTAAATAAATATGGTTTCAAAATCATCACAATTTTGAATATTTAAAGGGTTGGTTCACCCAAAAATGAATATTAAGTCATTAATTACTCATCCCCATGCTGTACCAACCCCGTAAGACCTTCGTTCATCTTCGGAACACAAATAAAGATATTTTTGATTGAATCTGAGAGCTGGATCAGTCCTACATAGACTGCCTAAGGGACTGGCTCTTGACGGCCCATAAAGTCATTAAAGAAAAGGTTTAAATATTCCATGTGCCTACAGCGGCTCAATTATAAGTTTATCAAGCGACGAGACTACTTTTTGTGCGAAAAAAAAAACATAAATAACGACTTAATTCGACTATTCTATTACTTCCTTATGGGCGCATGCGCGAGAACTGAGACGAGGACGTTCTTCTTCTTCGACTGCTTTTTGTTACCGGCTGCTCCGCTTAGGAGTATTACCGCCCCCTACCGTATAAAATGATGATCCATATATAAGGCGCCCCGGATTATAAGGAACACTGTCGTTTTTTGAGACGATTAAAGGCTTTTAAGTGCACCTTGTAGTGCGGAAAATACGCTAATTGAAAAGCGTATGTACAGCGCGCATCTTCCTCTGCTTGTAAACAGAAAGTTTTGCACTTCCAGCAATATCAGCACATCATCTTATACGGTAGGTAGGTAAAACTCCTAAGCCGTGAGCAGCCCGTAACAAGTCGAAGGAGAACGTCCTCGTCTCAGTTCTCGCGCATGCGCCCATAAGGAAGTAATGGAATAGTGGAATAAAGTCGTTATTTATGTTTTTTTCGCACAAAAAGTAGTCTTGTCGTTTGATAAACTTATAATTGAGCCGCTGTAGGCACATGGAATATTTAAACCTTTTCTTTAATGACTTTATGGGCCGTCAAGAGCCAGTCCCTTAGGCAGTCTATCTAGGACTGATCCAGCTCTCAGATTCAATCAAAAATATCTTTATTTGTGTTCCGAAGATGAACGAAGGTCTTACGGGGTTGGAACAACATTGGAGTGAGTAATTAATGACTTAATTTTCATTTTTGGGTGAACTAACCCTTTAATATACATTCTGTAATGCTGCAAATTGAATGATGAAGCTGTGCGACACTGTAAAATAGCTATAAAGGGGAAATGTCTTTTTGCTTTGTGTTTTGTAGGTACTTGCTACAGCCGAAAGGAAATGGTACGAAGCCTAAGCCAGATGATCTGGGTTCTCTACGTCTGAAAGTAACGTACACTGAGGACAACGTCCTGTCCTCTGCCTGCTACACGGCTCTCCGAAACCTGATCCTCAAATCCCCTGATGTCAAGGTACAATAGCGCCCCCCTTCTGTCTGGAAGACTGGCAGTCATGTTTAATTATCGAACACACTCTTCACTCATTCTTTCGTTTATTGCATCTAATTATTGCTTCCGGTTTCTTTGCGTCTCTAGCCGATCTCTGCATCAGCGGCTCATGTTCTGGGAGATATATGCAGGGAGAGTTTGGGTTATGAAGCACTGCTTCCTGTGGTCAGACTTCTGCTCCATCACAACAGACTGCTTCCTTTTCTCACCGCTGTTGCTGCCCTGGAGCTGGAGAATACACAGTTCAGTAACACACTCACACAAAAACAGTTCTACTTTGTTTTTTGTTTTGTTTAGGTAATATGCATATGGTTTTTAGGGTTTTTTTTTTTGTTTGTTTTGATTAGATGTTTGTTTTTGTAATATCCATATTTTTTTATATATTTTTTATTTGTCAGTAGGTATGAATATGGGTTATTTTTTTTGTTTTGTTAATATTTGTTTATTTTTGTTTTTAATTTGTCAGTGTGCATTAGGGTTGGGTATCGTTTGAATTTGAACGATTCTGATTCCGATTGCGATTCCTTGTTTCGATTCCGGTTCCTAAAGATTCTCGGTTCCGATTCTTTTAAGAGGCAGGGTCAAAAAAAATTAGCTAACCTTGCTAACCAACGGTCTTTCTGAAGGAAATACTCCTTCTGTCACAAATACTCCTTTTGTCACAAATTTTGCATTTTGCTGAGATTTCGTTATTTTTAGAAAAGTGAAGCCACATTTTGGACCGCCGACGTAAGCTACTCATGTTCGACTCGTGCGGTTATGCCAACACTTTCGCTAGACGCTTCTTCGTTGGTGTTGTTCAGCGGTTTCTTCTTCCGCTCCGCGGACTGTGAATATCGAAACTAGGAATCGAAATTTTAACTTTTGAACGATTCCGGGAAAAACGAAAAGTTAGTCCCGGTTCCAATCGATACTCGATTCTCGATACCCAACCCTAGTGTGCATATAGGCATTTTATTTTGTTTTGGTGTTCTGCATAGTTTTAGTTTTTTTTTTTTATATTTGATTACTTTTTTGGTTTGGTAATATAATTTATTTATTTTTTGTCAGGTATGCATATAGGTTTTTGTTTTGTGTTTTTATATATATATATATATATATATATGTTAGGGCTGTCAGTTAAACGACGTTAACGCAAACCCATTTTAACGGCGTCAATTTTTTTTTATCGTGTGATTAACAGTCTTTTTGGCCTAGCAAACTTTGTATTTTTTTTTTCACGTGCTTTTGCAATGTGAAAAAAAAAAAACGTGGCATGGACGTGGACGTGGCATGCGTGTGTCTTGCGCCGCGCAAGGACATTTTGTTGCTTCGTCGACCAAAGCACAAGTGGATCTAGCTACACCGGAAACAAAACAACAGGCACGCCGCACACACTTGTTTGGATCTGCCAAATAGTTTGTTAACGTTACAATTTGAGTGGATGAGGAGCGCGAGACGCCGAAATGGATGCCAATAAGATTCTGAATGGAAATTTTACTTTTAAAAGTTGCCAAATTCCATTGACAAGACCAAAGTGATCTGTGTGTTTTGTCGTTGTGAACTGAGCTATCATCATCGCAGCACATCCACTCTGAAATACCGCTTGATGATGGCCAAGCACACAAACACACACACAGCTGCAAATTCTTCGCCTCCTCGTCAATATCAGGACCTCCTCAGTATTTCTTTCATCCTTTTATTGATGGAATGTGTGAGATTATTTGCTCCAAGTGAGAATGTTTGTGTGAAATTGAACACAGTGTATGCTAATGCTGTTTTCAATTAAAAAAAAATTGCACAAAGCAAGCCGATCCACTTTTCCATGTTGATAAGAGCATTAAAATGAGAAAAATAATGTGATAAAAAGAAATCAAGAGACTTTTAGAACAGAAAATAATGTGTGATTAATCGTGAGTTAACTATGACATTAATGCGATTAATCGCAATTAAATATTTGAATTTGAATATATATATATTTCTTGTTAATATCCGTATAGTTTTTGTTATGTTAATATTTGTTTGTTTTAATTTATCAGTGTGCAGATAGTTTTTTTTTGTTTTATTTATGTTTGCCCCAAAGTTTGTCTAGGTTATAAACACACACTATTTCTTTGTCCTCTAAAATGTCCTCTGTCTCCCTGTGCAGAGAGGCCAACACCATATTCAGAGGGAATTCTCTGGCCACCCGCTGCATAGATGACATGATGAAGATCGTGGGCCGAAGTTACTTGACCGTCACTCTCATACCTGTTCTCAATGAGGTTAGACAAAGGATTTAAGTTGTTTGTTGTTTTTGTTAAGCGGACTTGTTTATAGATGCATTGAAATTTGTGACTCAGATTTTACAATTGTTACAGCTGGTAACACGGTTTAAAATGTTTTGTTGCTTTCTTTCTGCTTTACAGATCTTTGAATCAAATAAAACCTGTGAGATTGATCCTGTCAAACTGAAAGAAGGTGATAATGTAGAGGTCAACAAGGTGATTTTTTTGTTTTGTTTTAGGTTTCTTGTTGAATTGTTGTACTTAAAGGACAACTCCGGCGCAAAATGAACCTTTGGTCTAATTGCACATTGTTACCTATTCAACCGTTATCTGAGATTTTTTTTCATGATTGCCGAATCTAAATAGTTTTATCTATTAAAACAGTTTAGCCTATAATGCTAGTATAACGCTAGTCTATAGGGCATAGAGTAATGACAAATAAAAATCGCTTTTTATTACCACTAACAAGGCTCAAAATAGCTCCACATTAACACGGTAGCACAATAAGGATCCCTACATGCAAAACGAAGCATTGAGAACTTTGTCAGTGTCCATACAGTTTAATAAGAAGATATTTTATACACACAGTCAACTTCACGAATACAGGAAGAAGCCATCTTTAAAATATAGTCTCTACCAGTCGATCTACGAACGCTGATCCAAGTTGTGAACTGTGCAGAATCTTATATGGTCCATTGTTTCCGGAAGAAACACAAACACGAACCATTTTCTTCTCTTCAATATGTACATGTTGCCTACTGTTCGCGCTCACATTATCACTTTATTCACATCTCACCAGCGCACTTGGATCGGAGTTCGTAGATCGACTGGTAGAGACTATTTTTCAAAGATGGCTTCTTCCTGTATTCGCAAAGTTGACTGTGTGTATAAAATATCTTCTTATTAAACGGTATGGACACTGACAAAGTTCTCAATGCTTCGGTTTGAATGTATGGATCCTTATTGTGCTACCGTGTTACTGTGGGGCTATTTTGAGCCTTGTTAGTGGTAATAAAAAGCGATTTTTATTTGTCATTACTCTATGCCCTATAGACTAGCGTTATACTAGCATTATAGGCTAAACTGTTTTTATAGATAAAACTATTTACATTCGGCAATCATGAAAAAAAATCTCAGATAACGGTTGACTAGGTAACAATGTGTAATTAGACCAAAGGTTCATTTTGCGCCGGAGTTGTCCTTTAATTTGGCTGTACGTATCAGATAAAATAAGGAGATATTTTGGGCCACCCAAAATGAAACCCTAAAATTCAAAATCAAAATATGGCGGTAAAAAGTTTGTATACCATCTAATATAGTTTTTTTTATTTATGAATTTCTCAGCCTAGTTATATACAAGTAAAAATTGATATAATATAACCTGTAATTTTACAGGTTGGATGCAATAAATTCCCATGACTGAGAAATTTGATGAGAAACTGTGCCCTCAGTGTTTTTTTCTGATCTCATGTGCATGTGTTTGTGTATTCTTAGGAGAATCTTCAGGGTTATGTGCATAAGCTTTTTACGTCTATAACACAGTCCAGCTCCAGTTGTCCTCCCCTCATGTGTGATGTTTTCAGGTCTCTCAGACAACTCGCTTCTAAACGCTTTCCAGGTGAAGCAGCACATGCACATGGACACACACACACACACATTTCACTCTCATTCGCTTGTGCGGGGTCCACACATTTATTTTGTTCAGGCATGTTCCAGTGTTTTAGTATACCTCACACTGACTGAAGTCTCTGCATGCGTTCCTGTAAGACTGTGTTGATTCACCACTAGGAGGAGCCAGATACTCAGTCATGACTAATAATCTGTGTCTGTGTGTGTGTGTTTTACCACAGCGGATCCTCATGTGCAGTACTCAGCTGTCAGTAGTTTTATATTTCTGAGGTTCTTTGCGGTGGCTGTTCTCTCTCCACACACATTCCAGCTGACGTCCCATCATCCTGTGAGTGTGCAACAAAAACAGTCACGCACACCACAGCTACAACAAACTACCTACTTAGTTGTAACAAACATGATTTACTTCCTTTTTTAGCATGTGACTAATTTATTCATGCCATGAAAGACCCATTGAGACACTCCAGTGTTTTCTGAGAATGCTTTAAGACATCAATACATGTTTACTAAAAAATGAATTAACAGTAAATGTACTCACATGAGTTGGGAGAATCGCCTATATCTTCCTCTTTTTCTCTGTCTCAGGACCCTGAAATTTCCCGCACACTTACTCTCATCTCTAAAACCATCCAGTCTCTGGGCAGCTGGGGCAGCCTTTCCAAGAACAAACTGGTATGTCAGCTATTCGTCATACGGTGCGCTGAAGGAAATAACTTTTCAAAAGTTTCCCCCTAGACTTTGGGAAAAAAAAAAACCTGTTAATGTTTTGTTGTTTTTTTTTCCAGTCTAGCTTTAAAGAAACCTATATGTATGATTTCTTCAAGTTATTCCAAGAAGATGAATGTATAGAGAAAGTTAAAATGGTAAGTATTTCTAACTAATTGTTTTTTATGGTCTATGCAATATAACGAAATATAGCACAGCCCTGTACAATTTTACTCACAATATATTAGATGCAAAGCACTAAATACAGTGCTTTGAATACACATTGTGATGAAGATGAATTGAATTGAATTCAAATTTTATTTTTAGGGGGCATAAACTAAAAAACTGTGTGTCAAGATCCCTTAAAATGTAGTTTGACCTTTTTATGAAGGCATGGTTAGTTCAGGTTATAAAATGTAACCTGATTGTGTGAGAAATTCTTGATTTTCAAAAATGAATCAAACTTCTCTTTCAGCATTTTTTCTATTGATGTTTGAATGAGGACCATATTACAAATACTTAAATCTGTTTTCACTAATACTTATGAGTCATGATTTATGTAACTGGACATTGTTACAATTTAATTAAAAAAAAATCAAACTGAAAACATAGACAGTGCAGAGTTTGGACATTTTTGAAAGAAGTCTATTATGCTCATCAAGTCTGCATTTATTTGATCAAAAATATAGAAAATATTAATTTTCGTTAAACAAAAAAGAAGAACTGAAATTAATGCTTTTATTCAAGGTTAAATTGATATAAAGTGATAGTAAAGACTTATATTCCTATATCTTTTTAACTTGATTTATTAAAGACTCCTGAAAAAAGTATTAAGCAGCACAACTGTTTCCAACATTAATAATAAATCAGCATATTATAAAGATTTCTGAAGGATCATGTGACACTGAAGACTGGAGTAATGATGCTTAAAATTCAACTTTGCATCACAGAAATAAATTAGTATATTTAACCAGAAAACAATTTTAAATTGTAATAATATTTCACAATATGGCTTTTCTGAAACTACCATGCGATTTCCCTCTGTTCAACAATGAAGAAGCAGTATTAAATATGAGAATAAACTCATTTCCCAGTACAGTATTGCGATGTGTATCATGTCGTGAAGTAACTGCCATTGACCAGCCTTCAATGTCCGTGTATTGGGTGCATTTATTATAAAGCATATTCTGTGTCATTCTCATGTGTAAATGTTCTTGTTTTTTGCATTAGTTCTTAGATGAGATCTCCTCTAATGTAAGTAAGGAGTCTAGTGGAGTGGAGGACTCTTTTGTGCTGAAGGAGGGGTGAGTAGAAAACACCACAGTTCTCAGAACAGTCTAATTGATTAGTCCCATTTATTATGCCTTTGAGTAGCTCAAATAAGGGTCAGTTTGGGTGAATTGTTTTTGGTCCTATTATTTATTTAATTATTTTTTTAAACCACATTGTTTCCAGGAAACCTAACAGTTATGTGTGTGTATGATTTTGAACAGAGAGGTACATAAGCGGGCCCAGGGCAGAAAGCGAATAGGAAAGAAGAACTTTAAGAAACGCTGGTTGCGAGTGACCAATCAAGAGCTCTCCTATCACAAGCAGAAAGGTGAGTGTTCCCGGCTGTTGATGATAATGTTTTCCCTGGAGACCAGTTTGGTCCATGATCCAAAGAACGTTCTGTTTGTGGGCAGTCATCGAGTTCAGCTTTAAAATGTGGGGGTCCAGACACTTATTTTTACTGGCAGGTTTTATATGGAAACTGAGTTGGAATAACAGAAGTATCCCTGTGTTCTTTTAGCTTGTCCTTAGTTTCACATTCTTGTTTGTGTAGCTCCTGTTCATGTAGTGTTGCCAGCCAGCCAGCTCTGGATGTGAAACTTTCTGTTTCCCCTTTTTGATTTATGCTGTCAGCTTTATGTCATGGGTGTGTACGTGTGCTTAATGGTGTCAGTGGATATCATGTATTTAGCAATGTGTTGTTGGGTTGAGAGGACTGAAAATGAGCGTGTCCGCTGGTAATGATTTGTAGCATTGTGAACATTTTTAATTAGTGTTTTTATATGGGTTGTTGAGTGGACGATGCTGAAAATACTATACATAATGCTGCTATAAGGGATGTGATGCCATTTCATTAGTACTGTCAAACCGATTAATCAAATGTAACATTTTTAACATTTTTCTAACACAGTTTTTGTGTGTGTGTGTGTGTGTATATATATATATATATATATATATGAAGAGTTCAAATGCAAAAGCCTCTAAGTGCCATTTGAAATTTTCTTCTAAAATGACCATTTTTATCAAGCTAGTATATTTAAGTTCAGTAATTTCACTTAAATGGCAATGAAGATTACCTATTAATTGTCATTTAAGTGAAATTACTGAACTTAAATATACAAGCTTGATAAAAATGGTCATTTTAGAAGAAAAATTCAAATGGCATTTAGAGGCTTTTGCATCTGAACTCTTCATATATACACAGACATAGGCCTATATATATATATATATAAAATCATTCACGATTTATATATTAATTCATTCACGATTCATTAATTTGACAGCATCAAATTAAATTAAAAAAATTTAATTAAAAGGTTAAAACAAGGAAGATCTGAGAAATTCCGCAAAATTAATAAATGTACATAAATGTACATATTTTCTAAATTATGAATATATGAATATTCAAATATATTAATATATTTTCTCATATCTTCATTATGGATCAACAAGGCTGTCAGTAGATTCTGGACATATAAGGAACTAGGTTTCACAATTAAATGATAAAAGGAGGATATTGGAATTAATAAAGGTTTGGGGTTAGTAATATTGTTTTTTAAGAAATTAATCATTTTAATTGAGCAAATATTATTACAAAAGATTTCAAATAAATGCTGTTCTTTTGAACTTTCTATTCATCAAAGAATCCTAAAAAATGTATCATGCTTTCCAAAAAAACTATTAATCAGAACACCTGTGTTCAAAGTTGATATTACTACGAAATGTTTAAGAAACAAAT
Organism: Pimephales promelas; assembly: GCF_016745375.1. Next base: position 1,133,822 of record NW_024122008.1, read on the forward strand.
CAGCATATTTTAAATGATTTCTGAAGGATCATGTGACACTGAAGACTGGAGTAATTAATTTGGAAAAGATTAAAAATCTTACCGACCCCAAATGTTTGAACGGTACAGTATTCTATATGACAAAATTTCACAAGGAAGGTTCTGTGATAGTTTCTGAGAGATGATGAATCGCTGTTTTGAAATGATTCACTGAAATGGGCAGTTCAAAATAAATGATTTTCAGAAATGAATCAAACTTCCCATTTTCTTTCTCTCTCTCTCTCTCAGCATGGCAATCAAACTTCCCATCTCTCTCAGCAGTGTTGTTATTGGTGTTTGAATGAGGATCCTATTACAAATACCTTAAATCTGAGTCATGACTTAAGTAACAGGAAATATTTACAACATTTTGGTTCACTTTGCACCGCCAGCGGACTAATATAGAATACATAGGTGAATATACTCCATTATGCATCACCTAGTCCTAATACCTTTGTTGATCAGCTTCATGGCATACTAACCATAATTCCCACATTTCCTTTGAGTGATCTACCCTGTGAAAAAAAACAACTGTGTCAATTCCTATGGAGTGATGTGAATTTCAAGGTCACCAACTGCAAATCTTGTTGTCCCTGCATGATACACGTTTATCACTGTTGTAATAATAAACATCCTTTTGCGTGATCACCTCAGAAGGAGCCAGCATGGTGGCTTGACCTTCTTTTGTTTCCTGCTGGACTGTCAGCAAAGCTGGGTTACTGTTGTTGTCTTTTCTATGGGAGAGCTGAACAAACTTACCCTAAGTATGACATTAGCTGTTTCCATCCACCTATTTTTATTGGGATTACATCTATTGGGAGATCGCATACAAATAAAACACTGGATAAAAACACCAAGGTCCTCATAAATTCTAGAAAATGTGCATAAAAAAACACATGCGCTCAATTGAGGTGGATAATTTTTTATCAGATAAGACGACATGTACATAAACTGCGATAGAAACACATTTGCCTGAGGACGCAAGTCTTTTAAGTCTTTTAGAGCCACATTGGCTTCCCCGGTTTCAGAAAATGATGATTTTGTTTCCTTGAACGCATGGAATGGAAATTGGGCTTTATTCGCAAATATTTTATATGCTATTCCAATTGTACAAATGTACAAACCCCCCTTTTTTTTTACAGTCGGTCACGAGTGTTGACTAACCAATAGGTGATGTGGTGTGTCTATCCAGCAGAGTTTGGAAGGCAAACTGGGTCACATTGACACGGAACAATCGTGATTATCATCTCTTTTGCACGTTGTTGTTTTTTTGTTTTTTTTCCCCATGCATTTAGATTTTCCTCCCTGATTTTATTAAGCAATTGTGTGCTTTATCTTATAATTGAAGCACTTGTGCTGGGAGTAACTTTGGCAGAATGCGTTTCTCGTTTGATTTCACACACATGGCAAGTATTATAATGTTCATCATTCATTAGTTTTGCTTGATGTTGGGATATATGAGTTTTCTTAGCTCATTTTAAGTAAGCTATTCTCTTAATTTTAGCAATAAAGGTATTTTCTAAATAATATTTGTAAAGTTTTGTGGATGTAACAGTTGTTGCTGGTTATTTTCTAGTGATTTTATGTCCACATAGACCATTTTGCTAGATGTAAACAACACTGGTCCAGAAACAATTCCTGTTTCAGTTTGTAACTGTTTTCTTTATTTCACATGTAAAGAAAACATCTTAAAGATGTTGTTTAACTTTTTGATTCAGTTTTACATGTACTGTTGGTTGTATTTTATCCCAGCTTTTGTGTAGTGTTAAAAAACTGAAACAGGAAGTGCTTCCGGACCAGTGTTGTTTACATCTTGCAAATGACCCGAACAGCATTTGGACTCCAAAGTCACATTTAAAATACATTTGATAACAAAAACACATGGCACAAGCACAATTTTGAGACAAAATAAAGACCAAAGGTATTGTGAGAAAGTGGCTACTCTGCTAGGACACCTGTGTAAAGTTGAGGAAAAGTGACATTTAGGGACCACCGTGTTATTCACCGCTTTATTGCAGAAATACTCTGGAATTTATTCTTGGAACACGAGTTTGAAAGGTTTGGGACACTTGCATTTTTAGGAGACAGTGTGATTGGAGGGAGAGAAGCTAATAACTCATGATTTCATTTCCTCTCATTTGGTCATCTTGAGTCTAGCCCACTGACCATCTGGACTAAATGATGGATTGTCCTCTGTAGACATTCACCTTTCATTTGTAACTGTCCTCCAGATATCAGATCTGAGGCGGTTGAGGATGTTATGCTCTGTGTTCTTCACTGGCTAAACTCAAGCTGAACCCCTTTAATGACTCAATCTCTTGTAGAACGAACTAGAAAGGTGCAGTGTCTTGCAGTTAGGTTGCGAGTTGCACTAAGGGCTCAGCCCACTGCTCACCCGGCCCTTTCAAAGAAGCTACGATGGCTAAAACGGGACAAACATATCGCCGTCTGAGACGGCAGAGAAGAGCCAGAGTAACCCAAGATTAGGTAATGGTTTGTTCACACCGAACGCGAATAGAGCGTCAAATACGCGTCTAGTTAGACGCTTGAACATTCGGTCGAGTTCAAATTCTTCAACTTGCGCGGAAGACAATCGCGCCAAACGCGTCACCCAATTCGCGTCATTCGCAACGCCCAGCGCGAATGATGCATCTATTCGCGTCTTTGCATTGACTTTGTATGTAATCTAGTCACGCAAATAATTAAATTCGCGTTCGGTGTCAACACACCATAACATTGTCACTGTTATAGTTCCACAGTCCATTATAAACCACATCATGATAAAGTTTACAAAGCCGTAGTCAGTTGAGGATCAAGGGTCTTAATATATAATATAATAATAGTAATCAGCTGATTGTGTCACAAACCTCACCAGCACATTTCTCCACACATAGCAAACCAGCGAAGCAGAAGAACCACATGAAACTATGCAACTATATATTTTTTCTAACAGGGTAGTTAAAGTTTAGCTGGCTAAATATGAGCTATTACTGTGGCTGAACTGGTTAAAGCATAAAGCCTTGTTTATACTCGACGCGTCCGCATGAGCTCAAAGGTGCCCGCGGCAAAAATGACGTGATTGTAAAAGCGTGCGCATCTCCACATCCCATAGACACTATTTACTACACACAATAGGCTTTTTCCTCTGATTTTGAGAACTCTTCGCGATTGACTTAAAACGCTTCCAAGAACGACTTGTCGACCACGATCGATGGGTTGGTGATTTCTGTAACGTTACTGTTTTACGGTCAATGACAATAGTACTTATCAGATGTCTCACGAACGTAACCAGCACATTTATCCCCACATAACAAACTCATAACACAGCGAGGGAGAAGAAAGTTAAATGAAACAATCCAACTACATATTTACATATTTTACACCACTGACAACTACATATTTTACACCACTGACAAAGGAAAAGTCACTACTCAACGGTGTTTGTCTTTCTGCTGCCGCTCTGTAGCGCTGTTTGTTCGCGTTCGGCTACGGTAGATATGACATCACAATAAGTCGACTTTCATAGAAGGGGGTGCCGCGGTTATGTAGACACAAATGTCTCATTCTAAGGTAATAAAAACATTATGGTTTATTAAGTACGTTCTTTGTTCACCACTGACAACATAGAGTTATGGATGTCATATTGCATTTCTATTAATAGATACTCAAAATTATTACACATTGCACCTTTAAATACATATTTACATGCAATTTCAATTGCTTTGTAATATAATTAAAGTGTACATGCCAAATACAAATGTATTAAAGGGGTGGTAAAATGCCATTTTCACAAGATATAAAATAAATCTCCGATGTCTCCAGAATGTGTGTGTGAAGTTTTAGCACAAAAAATACCCGACAGTTGTTAACGTTGTCACTTTTTAAGGGGTTTGCAAAAACGCACTGTTTTCTGCCTGGCCCTTTAAATTTAAATCGTGTCCCTGGGGGCGGGGCTTATGTACATTTTGGGGTTGGGCATGTCACTAACCCTAGAGGAATGTTGTGTAGTCACTACCAGACGTTTGTTGTAGTCCTTTTCTTTTAAAGCATATATCTTCCTTTGCTTTGAGCATTGTAACTTCGATAATGTTGTTTATGCTCAAACAGCAACATTTCACACTAACTAAAGTTACAAAAGTGGAATCACCCCTTTAACAAGCATTTATGGTAAACTTAAATATACTTTAATATTATTTCTTTATAAACTTGTACAGTATGTCATGTATTTCAATTATGGATGTATGCACCGATACCACTTTTTCCAGAACTTGGCCAATACCGATACTTTCAATTTTTGGTACTCGCCAATATCGATACCTATATCATTGTATTTGTAATTTTTAAATATATTAGGTAGAGTAACCATAAGGATATGATCATATTCATTTGGTTTAATTTGTTTAGAAAATATATGGAGTATTTTCTTCACTTATTTTTGTGTTTAATTATACCAGTTAAAATGTATTATACGCCTCACTGTTCATTCTATTGCTCTATCATATTGTATCTTTCATTTAATAGAACTTCATATTTAGAGCTGCTTCGGCAGGGTTCAAAGTACTACTAAGTACTCAGTGGTTCAACTGTTTAGATGCCAGTGAAATATCACAATTCCAATTAGTTTTTTGTTTGTTTGTTTTTTCAGTAAAAATGAACGGGAAAAGACAGCAAGCCAGCTGTTGGCAGTACACACCTGGTAAACGTTCAGAATGGAGATGCAATAAAAAGTGAACAAGATGGGCTGGAGTGGCATGTGCAGTTCTAGTTCTCTGTGTACTTTGGCTGTTCTGTGGTCGAAATGATGCACATTAGCGAAGGAGATGAAAATAGAAATTAGAGAATGTGTAAAATGTGCATGAGAAACGGCTGTGTGTTTTTGTTGGCTGGCCAAGTTGGTGCGCTATCAGCTCCACAGGCTCGGCCCGAATGGACATAGTCACGGGTCATTAAAGAATATCATGTGAGATTTAGTGTCCGTGTCTGAAGTGTCTGAACCGCAGTCCCCAGACCCATGCAGTAAGAGGTCTGGGTTCTGCATTTGTGTTTATTTCATGATGCATATTATTCATCAATGCCCTCCCCCCTACACAAGTGTGAAAAATAATGCATTAATTCATTTATTTATTTTTCGCTGTTTTAATAAATGTATCTTTGTGTTTGTGTCCAGGAAAAGAAGCACTGTGCGTCATTCTTGTGAAAAACATCCTCGGTGTTGAGAAACTGGACGAAGGTGCCTTTAACCGCAAAAACGTGAGTAGCTCAGTCGTATGTGTGTGTTCATGCGTGTGTGTTCTTGCAGCTCAGCTGATATAGCATGGTACTAACAATGCAAATGTTTTAAGACTGGATTTCATCCTAACCTACAATAAAACACAGGAGAGAAGATCTCATAGAAAGAGCATAGGACACCACCTTGCCCAAAATCTCTATACCTCTCTACCGACTCCCTCTCCTTTCCCCCTGATTCAAGTCAATGAAAGTTCACTCAGAATGTCTATATACCACATATAATGTGTCTTGGGAATCTATTGTTTTTTTCCCTTTCATATTTGGTACCATTTTAAATGTCTCTGTGTGATTGGTAAAATGGTCTTAATTTCACTGCAGTCATTTGTATTCTGAGAAGTCCTGTAAGGCTGGTGTCTCTTTAATATATCTGATAATCAATGGTGTAACCGAGTTAAAGGCTCTGGGAATGAGGAGGTCGGGACTGGCGAACCTTTGAACACTTTAATAATACAATAAACAAACCCAAAACGAAAGTAAAGAACACATAAACAAAACATAATGTAAATGTCCCAGGTCTTTGCGGCGCACAGGTGACCCTAGCAGTCGCTCCTTTGGTCTCACTTGTTCCCACGGCTCTCGGCATCGCCCTGCTTGCAACGCATGGCTTCACTCCCCCAAAACCAGGTGTAACCATTTGGGTCACATGAATAGGCCCAACAATGTTCCAAAAATACAGGGGTTGGACAATGAAACTGAAACACTAGCCAATGTTGGAGGTTTCACATCTATATGCCTGGCGGCCAATCTTCAGAGTGAAGCACGGGTGGATCAGTGATGGTTTGAGCTCCAATATCATGACAATCCTGATTGTGTTTGATGGACACGACACTGCCGAGGACTACCAAACCCTTCTGGAGGATCATGAGCACCTGATGCTCAAACCGTGTATCAGCATGATCATGCACCAACACACACAGCAAGACTTGTGACAGAAGGGTTTGATGAAGATGAAAGTGACGTTGAACATCTCCCATGGTCTGACAGTCACCAGATCTGAATATTATTGAGGTGTTTTGGAGGAGCGAGTCCACCAGCATCATATAGTGACCTGGACACTGTTCTGGAAGAGGAACGGCTCATAATCCCTCTGGTCACTGTGAAGGACTTCTATCTGTCAATTGGTGCTGTATTTGGATGCAAAATGAGGCCCTCACCATTCTAACAAATTATTGTGTAGTAAAACCAGGTGTTTCAGTTTTTTTTGTCCAACCCCTGTATTTGTGTGGTAAATATTTACCACTGCTTACAATTGTTCGCTGGGTATTTAGAGGGATAGTTCACTTCAAAATGAAAATTCATATACTCATCGTCAAGTTGCTTCAAACCTATATGACTTTCTTTCTTCTGCTGAACACAAAGGAAGATATTTTGAAGAATGTCAGTAACCAAACCGTTAACTGGACCCATTAGCCGCGTTTCCACTGCCGAGCTGCGCTAGTGCGTGCCAGTCACGTTTCCACTGTCACTTCCGGGGCTTGAATACTCGGGCTAGAGGCGTGCTCAAGGTAAAAGGCGGAGTTTATCGGTGTTATGTAATGGAACGTAATGATCTAAAGCAAGATGCACATTTCACTTTTTTTATATCGCGCAAAATAATCGCTGCTCGAAATGGAGAATCGCCTGTACTGGTCTGTCGAAGAGACCAAAGCTTGTCTGAGCATTTGGGCAGAAGAAAGCGTACAACGTCAATGTGACTGCGTGTGAAGAAATGAGGACGTTATAAAATACATTGATGCTGAACTTTCTAAGCTAAGCATTTAGCAAGCAACCAAGTTTAGAAAAAAAAAGTTGCGGGCGGAGTATTGTATTGTATTGGCGACTCGCGAGACATTCGGGATACTATTCCACAGCCGGTGAGTTAATATACATGCTATCTTCCCAACTTAGGCCACCCTTAAAAATATTCTTGTTTGCCGTAACCCGACCGACCCAATTTTTATTTTTTTTTCCTTTTATCCCGACCGACTTGCCGGTTGTAACTTGCGTTAAGACAGACCGATTTATTTTTATTTTATTTTTTTTTTATTTTTTTTACTCTTCAAACGACTAATTCAAATTCAATAAAATAATATTAATTATATTTTAGTTAGTATTTTGAAAGTTGCTTATGTCTATATACAAACGTATGCTACGTTCTTTCTTTTAAATAAAAACCCGAGGCGACATTAGGCTATGTTTACACCATTGGTTTACACGTGTCACACTATATGACTTCACAATATGCAATTTTTTTTAAATTCATGATCACCATGACCAAAATTATACTTTTTTTTTTAACACTGAATCTTGAAAAAAAAAAAATATTGACCTACCTACCGACCCTTTTACAAAAAATTTTGCTGTTACTGCAAACCAAAATATTTTTATGGATGGCCTTATACTAAAAAATAATTAAATTCATAATACCCGCTGAAAGGGTTATATGTTGTTTATTCCAGAACGGCGTGTTAGGGGCAGGGTTTAGGCCACCGGGGCTACTGGCCCGGCAGTGGAAACGCAAGGCCTGAAGCCACTGGCTCGGCTCGGCTCGCTGTTAGCCCGGGCCCGGCCCTAGCCCGGCAGTGGAAATGCGGTTATTGACTTCCATAGTAGGAGAAAAAAATACTATGGTAGTCAATTGAACTATCCCTTTAAGGGAAATATTTCAGAATAGTGTTTGGGAAATTCTGTAGCCAGAAACCCAACACGCATTGCTGTGAATTCTGCTCTCAGAGATGAATCTAAGAGTATGTATGAAAAATGCGCAGGTATGCGATTCATTCTTTGCGCAATTGATGTATTTCTTATTTCTAAATTGGCCTCTAATTGTGTAATTGGCATGATACATTTTTACCTGACAAATAAAGATTTATATTTGATTTTATTCTTTATTCTTCTGACCATCATTATGACCATTAGATTTAGTGGAGTCTGGTGTTTGCACAAATCTGCCTCGGGGTAGATCAAACTAAAGGCCCAATGAAAGAAGCACGTGTCATCTGGGACCTTTTGATTTCTGACTATCCATGACTTACTAAGTTGCAGCATTGTGAATAAGAAAACTACATTTTCGAATGAACAAGCATAGAGCGTTTAACCCTGCACTCTCTGACTAAGATCAGAACTGAAGAGTGTGTGTCCGTGAGAACACGACCTGGGCGACTTGAGTTCTCTATTCGTTCATTAGGGACCCGATGTCGCACGCAATGAAAGAATGGGATGCCCTGAATAATCAAAGATTTAAATGAATACATAACCAATATTTATGTTTAGTTCCTAATTTGAAACAAAATTTAAATTTAATTATCATTTGAATGGGAGTCAGATTAAGCCCAGAGCTAAAGTAAAGTTGTAACTCAATTCTAATAAATGAAGTGAACTTTACAGAGGCGTTGAAAAGACCTACACTCACACCTTCACCCACGCCACTGGATTCCATCGTTGGGCCGACGGGTGGTCCTTACAGTGTCATTGATTTAATTCACAGGCCACACAAATTCTAATAAAAAGTCTTAAGTGTTTCTTTGGACAATTGATTTCTGAATGATCATGTAATGGCTGCTGAATATAGAGATTTGCCATCAACGGAATAAATTACATTTTAAAATAGATTCCAATAAAAAACAGTTCTTTTAAACGATGATAATAATACTTCACAATATTACTGTTCCAATAAAATAAATGCAGCCTTGTTGAGCATAAAATACCTCTTTTAAAAACATTCAAACTTGTTTTGCAGATGTTTCAGGTAATCCATTCAGAAAAGCCTCTGTACGTGCAGGCGGGTAACTGTGTGGAGACCAACAGCTGGATTGAGGTGCTGAGTCAGGTCAGCCGCTGTAACCCGGGGCGGCTCAGTGCGTTTCACCCGTCTGCTTATGTGAGTGGATTCTGGTTATGCTGTAAGGAACCCAACGAGAACGCCCCGGGCTGCAAACCATGCACTGCGTAAGGCATCTTATTCATACATTTACATTTTATCGCTGTAAGAGCATGTACACGTTACCGTTTTTCATGTCTGACTCCGCCTTATAGGACAGTGTTGGCTAATATTCAACTGGACATCGACTGTGACCGAGAAACCGAACGAATCTTCTCCTTTTTCTCTGCAAACCGCTCCAGACTACAGAAGATGGAGGGTGTGTATAGCCTAAAAACAATATGAAATCATTTACTTTAATAATACACATACTTGTCTGTGTACTGTGTGTTTTTACTTTCTCCACTATTGAACTTTTCTTGTCTACTGATGTAACCAATGCTAGGAAGTTAAAATATATTATGACATAATAGCTATTGTCCTATCATCTAAATCAACCTAGGATATTGCATCCAGAATCCTGCACAATATTTTGTTTCATTCAGAATTACTAGGCTATGGAAAAGGATTAGGGCCAAGCAGTAATAAAAAAATAAAACCATCTCGAGATTAAAGTCATTATAATGCGAGATTAAACAATCTTGAGAATAAACTCATTAAATATCGAAAAAAAAATTGTTCCGTTTCAAGAAAAAAAAAGACGTTAAAGGGTACATATCATGCTTTTAAATCATTCATTTTTACATATAAATCATACCGTTGTGGTCTATATGTGGTCACCATGTGTTTTAAGAAAGTAAAGTACTTTATTTTTATTAACGATATTTACAGCTTATCGAAATGCTCTGTTCGTCGTCTCCAAAGATTGAAGGAATTTAACATTACCCCTCATTCAGACGAAGTCAATCGGCAAACACTTCTTTATAATGGCGGAGGTTGTTGAAGTGGGAAACCTTGAAGTGCTTCAGGTCACTACATCCAAAAACCAAACATTTTGACTTGCCCTCTCGTAACTTCTGCATCATTGAGCTTGGACTACAAAATCAGAGCGAGAAATAATAATGGCGGATTGTTCGAAGTGTTGGACCGGTAGTCAATGTCCTTATTTGTCAGTTCCGCTGCAAATACGGTGATGTTATAGTTCAAAAAACGTCATAGAAAACAGAAAAATCTGAACAGGTTGAAAAATATGACCAAAACAGAATATAAAGATATAAACGAAGCACCTGAAGAGAATAATTTCATCTTTTCTGTACTTATAAACACTCCAAAATATACAACAAAATGCATTTAAGGGCTAAAAAAGTGGATTTTGCATGTCACCTTTAATTTTTGTGGATAAAGTCGTGTTTCGAGAAACTGTCTCCATGGTTACTTAGTAAAAACCTTTGCATTGCTGCCACACTACCATTTTCAGGCCCCATGTCCATGCGGAGCTCTCGGGACACCCTCCTATGCAAGTAGGCTAACTGTTTTAATGAATAATCTATTCTATAAAGCCATTAATGGCAATGCAGTACATGTTTTAATTGATCATAGCTGTCCATACGCCAGAGTGCATTTGGGACAGCGCTGTTCAATGTTCAAGTGACGTCTTTTATTAGTAGTTCTGCACGTGCAAATTCAGTGACACTTTTAATGCAATACATTCCTGCTAAAGTTGATAGTATTTCTTTGTTACTATTTTAAGTCTAAAATGTATCTTGACATGTCTGCCATGTCCTCCGTCAGTAGGCTATGCAATGAACACTGATCGAATGCGTTATTCTCTACATTTCATTTCGACTTTTTTTTTCTCGAAATTGAATGAGTTTATTCTCTAGAGTTCAACTTTTTTCTCAATTTAATGTGTTTTTTCTCGAAACGCAACGACTTTAACCTCGATATTTAATGAGTTTATTCTCAAGATTGTATTTCAACATTTTTCTCGAAATTTAACGAGTTTTTTCTCGAAACACGACTTATTCTCGATTATTTAATGAGTTTATTCACAAGATTGTATTTAGATTTTTTTTCTCGAAATTTAACGAGTTTAATCTTGCATTATAATGACTTTAATTTCAAGATGGTTTTATTTATTTTATTATTGCTTGCTTGGGCCTAATCCTCTTCCGTACTAGGCAAATGTTTGAACACAGCTAGTCATTTTTTATTGCCAATATTTTCCACTTTTTTAATCTGAACTGTTAAATGACACAAATTTTAAATGAAAAAAAAAAATGAAAACGCATTATAAATGCAAATAAATAAATAAATAACTCAATGTATTTACTTTTAAACACTGAATTTAATTGTGTGTGTGTCTACAGATGCCTGTGCCGGCATGTCAGTGTATCTTGGCCAGCAGGAGGAGTGTTCAGCCTTCACTATACAGGACCCTAAAGAGACTTTCCGCACCATTAAAGAGCTCGGAGAAGTACTGGATGAACTGCAGGCTCACCACGACTCAAACGGGGCACTAACCGGTGAACCAGGCACTATGTAAGACACCCAAAATGAATAAAGACATCACGTTTTTAGCAAAAAGTGGGAAATGGAAACTGTAATATAGAATTTTCAATTGCTATTTTTAATTATCCTTGAATTATCCCATCTTCTTCAAGAGCCAATTAAACAGAATCTAGTCTTATATGTGTATGTGCAGTAAACTGATTTTAATTTTTACTTTCTTTTATAGCGCGAATCCTATTGTTGGAAAGACAGCGTAACATTGTGACTGCGTGACCAGGTGGTACTGACACAGCCACACAAGCAGAGGGCGCTGTGTTTGACAACATTTAGGAGCATGACCGCGCGCTGATAATGCTCAGAGAAGCGCTGCCGTTCCACACGTGACTCTCCAGCAATGGCCTGATCTGGAGTTACGGTGTACTTGGAAGAATTTTGGCCATTCGAGAGCCGAGTGGCGTGTCCGTGAGTTGCTATCATTGGAAAAATCTAGCTCTTTTCTCTGTGTGCCTGTCCGGTCTCAGTCTTATATCAGTTTTTAAGATCGTTTTAGTAACCTCAATCGCCAGTCCGCACAGTAAGAAAGGATTCCGATCACCTCTTATTCATTCCTAAACAGTCTGTGAAAGTCCAGACACCAAGAGTTTGTCTGAGAAATTATAGCTGCTAAAATGAAAGAACTCAACCTTCGCATATTTCTTTGTAAACCACCAGTTTTTTTTTTTTCAGACTATTGGTCGTTAAGTAAAATAACCATGTCAAAGGGAATCTTCATTGTTCTTTATTCTTGTAGTTTCATCCCGCTCAGTCCATCCCTTGGAGTGTGTGCATGGTTTTCTATCTGTAGTGGATATAATTAATCTGCCTTATAAATTCAGTGGAGGTACTTACAATCCCACACTTGTGTATGAATTAGGGACTAATGCAGAAGCACTTTAGATATTTGGAATATTCCAGATGAGATTGTTTTAGATACTTGGTATCAAACCTTTTTTTTCCTGATATTGATCAGTTACATGATCAGCTCTTGTGTAATGTTCTGTAGATAAGGTTCATATCCCGTAGATTTTTACTAGCTATTTTTCTTACGCCAAAGATGTTGTTTTGTAGGTTTTCATGACTTGAAAATGGTAAACGTGTAGTTTTTTAATGACAGAACTTTAAAAAAAAAAGGATGTATTTCATGGATGTACGTTTTGGGAGCCTCGTGCATTTTGATAAACATGAAGAACATTTTATTCAATTGATCTTTGTAATCCCCCATCACACAACGACAATATTTTATGTATAGTGTGATGTCATAAGCTCTGTTCCAAAACCTAGTGTGCTACAAAGACAGCACAGGCATGCTTAAAAATACAAAAACTGTTCTAAAAATGCAATTATAGCATCACCTTTTTTGCAGAGAATGCAATGCCATAATGCACTGCAATTAACTTGGTGTGGGAAAAATTTTTTTGATTTTTGAGCACTTGAGAGAAATATTGATTGTGTGATGTGCAACTGCCAGGGTAAACGGCAAGGAAGCTCACTAGAGTTTTGAACAGAGCTAGAGACGGATTGTTTGGTATGAATTCTGATCGACAATCTCCTATTTCATGTTTGTGGTGTCACAGTGTCTAATTTAGAGGTGGAATTGTCTTGTCATTTTCTGATAACTTCCACCTACTGATTATTACAGGTCTACACATGTGGTTTTATTTTAAAATGACCCATTTGTAACTGTACTGAAGGGGTTTCTGTCTTTTCTGTAACATTGGAAACTGTTATGTTCTGCTTGGTATACTTGTGTTTCGCATCTTTCTATTCTTAGTAGCCGGTTCAGTGGTTCTCAACTGGTAGATTGAAAAAGGGTCATGGACTTCAAGGGAAATACGAAGCACTAACCATATAATAGTGAAGAGCTTCGATGGCAAAATAAATAAGCTTAACTTTAAAACATAAAATATAATAAAATAAAACGAATACAAAAGAATGAACATTTGGGGCCCTATCATTTGCACCCGGCGCAAATGACTTCGTACACTGACGCATTTATCATTCCTATTTTGCACCCGCGCAAAGCGGGCTTTTCCCTCCACAGACGCACGTCGGTAAACTAGGAAATAAAAATTGCGCTTCCTGGGCAGGTCGGCGCAAAAAAGGAGCATTCCCTGGTGCTATTTTGCAGTTCCAGAAAACAATTGTGCCGATGACCAGAAAAAACCTGGTCTTAAGTCAGTGGCGCGTTGCGCGTACATTCAAATGCTATTTTTAGCGCACATGCTTGGCCATAATATAGAGTGTGAGCAATGCGAATACACTGTAAATAATTCTCTCATCTACACTGATGCATTTTACTTTTTGCTTATTATACATAAGGAAAACTATTAAAACACATCATTGGGAAATCATTGTTGTGTTCATGACGATGGGAAAAATAGGCATAAAGCTTACACATTTACCCAAATTGTTATATGCATGTTTAACTGAAGCTAATTTGGGTGGGTTTGTCCCATCCCCAATGTCACTTCTCTTTCTTTTACGGCCTTGAGGAGAATATCGATCTCCTCGGCTGTGAACCGATTCTGAAGCGCGCTGGTAAATGCGCCGTTATAATATTGCGACATGGAACAAGCGCACCTCGTTCATCACGCTCTTAAAGGGAATGTGATATGACGCTCTTATTGGTTTGTTTCCCGTTACGCCCAAACCACACCTATGATAATTGCGTTGAGCGAAAGAGTCATTTATCCCGCCGGTTAAATAGCAACAGCGCCCAAGACCCGCCCACAAAGTTACTTGCGCTTGATACTTGCGTTTCAGATCGTTAAAATAGGACACTAAGTCTACGTTTAAGGCGGAGGGGCTGTTTTCATGACAAACAAGGGCCTTAAAACAAAAACTTTTGAAAATGGGATTCAAAGTTTTTGAAAACCATACCGTTATTGTTTTCGCAAATTTGTGAAAACGGTAATGTTGTGTTTGCTCGCCAACTACTGGCCTGGTATTCATAATACAATAGCTCCGATGGCTCTTTCGTGGAACTTTGTATGTAAAAAAAAAAAAAAAAATTTCCGTTTTTACTACATTGTTGTGTAAATGTACCCTGAGAAAGAACATTTATAAGATCTTCGAAACCCTCTTATCATTTACAATATCCTCACTTCTATCCATTATATCTATATGTCACTGTACATGATCAGATCGATGGCGTAACTTTATTTAAAAAACATTTTCCCTGAACGTTCGAGTTATAATAGTTTGGAAGAGTGTGATTATAAACGCATTGAGTAGTTCACCGACTAGACGGTGTAGCTGTTCAGATGATGATGTTTAATGTCCCCGAAAACATTAGCAGTCCCGTTTAGCAATTTGTTAGCTGCCAACTTTTTCAAGACAAGTAAATGGGATATTACTGATATGTTGTAAATTAAAAAGTGACTCTCTATGCTAATATCTTGAGCTTGTGTTAACCAAAAACCCATCATTTTTGGGATGATGGAACCATAAAGGCTATTGCACACTGAGTCCGAAATTCGCATCCGAAATTTTCGCACGTTAAAAAAAAAATTCGACCTCACGTTATGTCAATCACGCTTGCACACCGCCTCCAAAACGTTCGTCCGTCATGAAAAAAAAAATTTGGATCGTGTTCAATTTTCTGCGTTTTTTTTTTTTTTTTTCTGCGAGGGCAAAATCATCCCCACTGCTTGACGAATCCATTTTGTATGTTTGCGTTGTTGTTGTTTTTCTGCAAATGTTTAATAAATACGCATCGGACTCAGTGTGCAAGGTTTCTGTGCATGACGAATTTTCAGGCTGACGAACACGAAAAAACGCATACGAAAATTTCGGACTGAGTGTGCAATGGCCTTAAGTGCTAAAATGCTAACATTTCTGTATTTTAACCTACATAAAAACAATAAATGCCATTTTGAAGCTCTTAAATGTGACCTGACGGTAGGGTTGGGTATCGTTTGAATTTGAACGATTCTGATTCCGATTGCGATTCCTTGTTTCGATTCCGGTTCCTAACGATTCTCGATTCCGATTCTTTTAAGAGGCAGGGTCAAAAAAGTTTAGCTAACCTTGCTAACCAACGGCCTTTCTGAAGGAAATAATCCTTTCTGAAGGAAATACTCCTTCTGTAAAAATACTCCTTTTGTCACAAATTTTGCATTTTGCCAAGATTTCGTTATTTTTAGAAAAGTGAAGCCACACTTTGGATCGCCGACGTAAGGTACTCATGTTCGACTCGCGTGGTTAACACTTCTGGTAGACGCTTCTTCATTGGTGTTGTTCAGCGGTTTCTTCTTCCACATAGCGGACTGTGAATATCGAAACTAGGAATCGAAATTTTAACTTTTGAACGATTCCGGGAAAAACGAAAAGTTAGTCTCGGTTCCAATCGATACTCGATTCTCGATACCCAACCCTACCTGACGGATCGATGTTGGTCTCAGTTTAAGCGGCTGGTTCATTTTTGGAGCGGTGGAGAAGATGAATTGAGGCTCTATCTGGTCTGGATATGGAAAATGATCTTTTAAAAGGGAGGAGAAAATGCTTCCCATATCTTTTGTTGTTGATATCTGTCACTTGATAGAAACTAGCCAAATCTGGCAGATGCCAGCGTGGACGGGTTGAGAAAAAAACTCCCAAAAACATTAAATACCGAGTGCAATTAGGACATTTTGGTACCGCTTTGGGTCATCAATGTAAACTCTGGGTCTCCAACTCTGAGAACCACTGATCTAAATAATCTAACCTCTAAGCGTGGCATCGAATTAAAGTGTACTTAGCATGATCATCGTATGTCCTTTTAAAAAGACCCCTCAGCTATATGATAGAAGGATATGTAAAAAAGAATTATTGGGGAACACAAGAACCAGCAGAAAAAAAACAAGATTTCTGTCATACCTCCATCTCCATATTAGGGGTTTTAGTTGTCAGAAGAACTTTCCATTCTTAAACTCTAGTTCTAACACAATCTCATGGTAATTCGTAACTATTTTATGCTGGTAATTGGTGGTTAATTCGTATGAAGTCATACAAATTCGTTTTTTATGGTTTCATACGATCTGCTTACGCCCCAGTGATTATGTTTAGGGGTGGGGTTAGCTAAAAAAAATTTTTGAGCAGTTCACATCATACCACTTCATATTTAATCACCATCTTGTAAAATAGTTGATTTCCCTTGAGATTGGGTTGGTCAAAACGCAAGTAAAACTACAGGGCATCAGTCTATGTTTGTGAATTTTTAGTGATGTGCCTCTCAAACAGATATATATATTTTTGTAATCATGAATTTTGAAAGCTGAAAGATTGTATTAAGCATTGATAAAAAAAATAAATTAAAAAAAAAGCCTGGAACACAGTTTTCCGTTTCAGCACGAACAATTATGCAACATTCACCTTCCGGTTATGGTCTCAGAATATATATAAATGTCTTTGTATTTGGTCCGTCATATTTGACAGATGTGTGTTTTTCTCATGTGTAGATGTTTGTAGCACACTGTGAACTGAATGTTGATGCATTGATTGAATGGTACATAGATGTTCATCTGGTACTCTGAGGCTCCAGTGAGCTTGAGAAGAAATGTGGTACCGATCATCCTCACTTCATAACTGTGGTGAGCTAAGAGCCCGCGTGGGCTCGCTTAGCATTGTGGTGATACCGCAGACCTCTTCCTTTCATTATATTTGTCGGATCGAATTTAATGGTTTCTGTGTATTGCTGTAACGTTCATCTTGTGTAGACACACAGTAACCATTACAACAAGCATCCAGTGGCCCTTAAGACACCCAAGACTAAAGATTATTCTTTAACATTTACAATTTAGCACTTATCTTTGAGTCGATGGAACAATGCAGACAATGTCTTTTTTTTTTTTTTTTGAAGTCTCGAATGTATATCGGTACGAATCTACAATCACTCTATCATAAGGAAGTTTAAAACGATCATGTGCTCCTGTTATGATGTTTGTTCTCGAATTTCACCTTGTTGGCGTAAATGGGTCTGCAAGTCGCCCTTTTGAAAACCTTGTAGTTTTAATAATGCATTTCTTAAATTATTTTATTTTTTAGATCAATAATGTAGGTCAGTAAAACTGCTATAAATATTTGCACAAATTTGACCACTTTTTTGTTTTTGTTTTTGTTTTTTGTTTTACCCGATTCTTCTTCCAATGTATTACTAATTGTACTGGACATGTTTGCTTCATTTTGTTATTTAAATGTTTTTATACCATTATTTTCACAATACAAGCTCACATAATTCCTCTATTATTAGTTCTGTGGAATTAATTTGCAATAAATAAATATATTGTTTGTGTGATTTCTGTTGTGTGTGTTACATCAGTGGCTCTGTCTGCACTACAATTTATATTTAAAGAACAAATCCATACCATGTTGAGCTGTTGTGACACAATAGCTATTCAATCAAATTATTTATTTAATATTCGTAAAACTCCTACCTTGTATTTGTGGTATCTCATTCTATTTATTTGTGAATTTGTTTCATTTTTGTAAATATCTCTACATGTATTTGGACACCTCAGCCTTATTAAAAATGGATAAATATCATTGCATTGGATGGTAAATAGATGCTCGAAATGAAATTATTTTTTTTCAAAGTGTTGAAAGATAATTAATAATAAAACACACACAGACACTTTCTCTGTTTTGTGGTGGCAAACAATTTTCTATTACTGAATAAGAGATAAACCATGTACCAATTGTCTTTAAAGATTATTTATTCCATTGCAAGGAAAGGTCAGCAATCATACAGTCATACAGAGTGTGACAATGTGAGAATGTGTTTGCCAAATTGTGGTGGCAAACAATTTTCTATTACTGTAGAAAAGTTTTAATCTACCCTCCTCTGAGATTCACCAAAATGCAGAAAACAAACAAAAACAGATAGTGATCCTATTTGATGATATTATAGAAAAGACAAAAGAAAACTATTAAACCTTCTTGTTGCAAATAGTATCAGAACTGGGGTGCGTTTCCCGTAGAACGATGTAACTGGCTGTTTCACCACCATAATACGATGCATCGTTTGAGAAATCAACTAGGAAGTTGCGACTGTTTCCCGAAACCCATTGTAACAAAGTATCGTTCAACCATGATGGTTTCGCACGTGGTGGAGTAATAAATACTTTTAATGAAACTGTTTGCGATCCAATTAACACTAGATTTGTTTTATATAAATTACAGACATGTTATCTGAGGACTATTTCAAATTGTCCTCAGTTATTTTGCTTTATTACCAGACAAACAATATTTGGCTCGTTCTTAGTAGAGCACGTTCGCACATGCGTACTCTTCAAAATCGGTACTTTAAATCTTTTGACAAACTAAAATACGTAAATTATATTTGTATGTATTCTAAATAAAAGGCACCGGTTGTACTGAATGTCAGCTTGCTTATTTTGCTCAAGACAAGTATTTATTACCTCCAAATGTCATGCAATATAGAAACGATGCTTCTAACCACAGGTCGAGAGCTGTCGTTTAAACCACACAACTCTGCGATGCTGTTTCCGAATGTTCGTTGGAACGATGGTTTCGGGAAACACCGACTCGTTGAACTATGCTGATAACGACGGAACTTGCGACCATATTGGCTAACGATGCTTTCGGGAAACACACCCCTGGTCGGCTGATCATAAAATAGAATGGCTTGTAAATGGTTTGATTTGTGTTTAAAAGGAAGCACATGTGTAACTTGGCACGTTTTAATAAATTGGGACAATAAGATCAGTATCACATAACTGTCTTCAGTTTCTCACAGCTGAGAAATCTGTAAAATATTAACTGTGGCAATTGTCTAGTTACAATGCACATGGTGGTTGCGTGTGGACTGAATTGGAGACACACACAAGCTCCCTTCCAAACTACAGATTTCTTCCGATTTCTTGTCCACATTGCGATCTCTATGAACTTTTAAGTTATAAAGATGTTTACTTTATAATCAAACTATCATAACAGTGTAATTTTAATAACCCAATCGGTGAATTGCGAATAGATAGAGCAAACATCTGCTGTTGTTCCACTGCTGTAATTTTTGTTGTGTATTTATTTTGTTATTGAGAAGAAAACAACAATTCATTGAAACGGAGCTCTCGTCGTCTGTATTTTCGTTAAAGTGAAAAACAAAAAAGAAGTTCACCGTGAGTATAACAGTTCAATCTCTTTCACGTTACGTGTGCAGAAATGTGTGAGCATGCACAGTAAGATGGCTGCAGTTTACTTAACGGTCACCAGAATCTTTTCAAAGGGTTTCTGAAATCTATAACTCCTTTAATGTTTTTTTTTATAAGTAATACAGTTGAGGGTTCTGTTTCAAACATGTCAAAGTTCAAAGTTATAACTTTTTTTTGCATAAAATAATCCTGTCTAATATCTCATATAATTTATTTCAACCTCCAGTTGGACGATGATTTTGTTGGCCTTATTTTGATGGCCTCGTCTGTGTCAACTGAAATTCCTTTAGGGAGCAGTATATGGCTGGAGTCTCAATGGTGAGATTCACAATTGTCTGCCAAAGTTAAACCAACACAACTTTTCATGTTTTTTCCAGAACAGTTCAGTTTAATGGTTCAGTAAAGTCATAAACTATGCCTTTTCTTTTTCTTCAAACCGCAGCATGTTTATCCACAGAGTCACACAACTTATTAAGATTAGTTCATGTTTTTACATCCTCTGACCTTTAAATGCCAATCTCACACCATTTAATGTGCAAACTGGTGAATGCCAACAACAATGCACTACCATAAAACTACAATAAAGTGACTCCCTCTGGAAGAAAGATAGATGTTTCAAAGGTAAAATAAATCTTTTTATCTTTTAAATGTCAGTATATAGCTCCAAAAGATTTGATAAAAGATTTATATATATATCTCACGAAAGTGAGTACACCCCTCACATTGCTTTAGAGGTTGCATTAAGCAACCTGACAAAGATTATGAATTACTGGAACCATGACCTGTGGTCTGATGATAAGATAAACCTGTTTTGCTCAGATGATGTCCAGGATGTGGGGCGATGCCTTGGTCAGGAGTACCAAGAAAATTGTGTCTTGCCTACAGCAGTCGCCCGGCACGAGGAGTTAAAAAAAATACTCTGTGCCGCGAAGTTTTTCTATTTTTTATCATTTCGATTCAATTATTGGCAATGGCGCCCTGCTTGCTGAGAAGGTGCCGTGCGCAGAAGCGATGTCAAGGGGATCTCCTGATTAGTTCACGCATCGCGTCTTTTGCGTGCTCGTGGTCGTTATTGCTCGAAGGGGGTCTCGCCCTGAGTGTAATTCAAAGTAGAACCGCCACTGCTTGCCTACAGTCAAGCATAGTAGGTAGGGTAGCATTATGGTCTGGGGCTGCATGAGTGCTGCTGGCACTGCGGAGCTGAGCATCATTCAGGGAAACATGGATTCCAACATGTACTACTGTGAATGTAAGTTTGACTCTTTTGTTCCCCATTTTCTTAGTGTTTTGGTTTAGTCCTATTCAGTTTTCCCGCTCCTCGTTTGTCCTCAGTTTATTCACCTGTGTTTAGTTAATTAGCGTCATCCATGTCACATGTATTCTATTCATTATTGTCATCCGTCTCTGTGTTTAGTTTCCCTCAGTTCATTCAGTCTTGGTTGGTTCTTGTTAATGTTTGAGTGTTTTGTGTGTGATCTTTCTGCTAGCTTGCCTGTACCTGTTTTATTATTTTCATTTTTTGAGTAAATGTTGGAATTGGAGCTTTTGCCTCACCCTGCTTTCTTCATGACATCATGACTTTTGCGTAAACATACACGCCACTTTCGAGTCAAGTGGCGTGTTATCTCTACGCATTTTGAGCTATCCGCGTGTATGCGTATGTCTACTCCATTAATGTTGGAGTGATTCCGCGTGTCCTCACGCCGTCAAATGTCTGAGCGAAACGATGCAAAATGTAGATCTACATCTGGGGAGCGATCTTTTTTTTTTTCCTAGGATGGTAGGGGAACACTCATAAATGAATAAAAGTCATATATTTATATATACAGTAATAACGTTAAGTCAACAGCGTTCATAAACACGCTGAAAAGCGATTATGCGTGTTGATAGCACGCCAAAAATGGAAATACGAATTGGCGTGTCATACACACGGTACTTCATGAGATCAGTCTGGTGACAGAAGAACCTTTTCCTCTGCCTGCTTTCCACTCCCATGACAGAAGAACTGACCAAAACAATATGAGCTGGGAACTCGCTGGAAAGATCGTGGCGTTGGCTCTGGATAGCCACCTTCACCTTCTCTGGGGGGTTTGTTCCTCTGGCTGCCTCCAGCCATCTGGACGACAGGGCCGTCATGACATGTTATCGGCTCGTGGAGTCATGTACAGGAAACTGCATGAAAATCTTGGCCCAAATGAATGCCTCATCCATATAGATATCAGTGAAAATTACTCCTGCATATATGCAAAAGAGATACAGGCAGTTCATTTTGGCGGTTCACACAAACAGGCAACACTTCACACAGGTGTGCTTTATGTCCAGGCTGAGCCAGCACCAGTGCCCTCCTGCACTATATCACCAAGCAGAAGACATGACCCTCCTGGGCATTTGGGCCCACTTGGATCCTGTTCTTAAAATGATTCAAGAGAACCATTCAAATGTGACCTGTCTGCATTTTTTTTTTTTTTTTTGTGATGGCCCAGCCTCACAGTATAAGCAGAAAGCCAACTTCTACCTTTGGTCCACTGTACCTTTCAAGAAAGGGTTTTCCACAACCACCTGGAACTTCTTCGAGGCCAGTTATGGCAAGCGGGCACCAGATGGGATAGGCGGAACACTTAACACTAGAAGTGCCAGAATTCCAAAACTACTAGAACGGCCACAAACGGTCATTTTGACCGTTAGATTCAAAACAGTGTTTATTTCGTTGAGGAATAATTTTCGTAATTATTTTCGTCAACCACATTTTTTCAAAGACGAAAACGAGATGATAACTAAATAAAAACTACGTAGGTTTGAATGACAAAAACTATGATGAAAATGTTAGATAGTGACGATTTGCGAAGCGGTCAATAGGCTAATAATAATAATAGGACTAGCAGAACTAGTGAACAGCCCATGCAGCAAAACAAACAGCGCAGGACAGGGCAGCAGAGCTCACCAGGATCCGACATGAACGGAACATCTGGATCCGCCGTGTCTGACGATAGCAGCCGTCTCTTTTTCCTTGATGTGGACTCTGACTCTGAATCACTCTCTGATGAGGAGGAAATGTTAACTTGCACCCAGGAAACGTCGCTGTCACTTTCCACCTCCGATTGTTCCCCTGCATCCGAATCATCACTCGTCAAGTTCTGAAGCATCTCCAGGGCCACGGTTCGAGTCATGTTCCTCCTCATTCGCTTATTCATTTTAGACATTTTAGCCTAGCAATATATATATATATATATATATATAGCCAATAGATAACGTAAGTATTATAGATAACTGTAGTCCGGTTTTATTTGCTTATTTCTGATCAACAACTAATGTAGAAATTATTATATAGCAAACATCGCTACAGAGGTGACCGGACGAACCTTTCTGTTGACAGTTGAGAGAGACCACGATCAACCGTGGGATATTTAACAAAAAAATACCGCAAAATTCAGTGCGGTCAATATGACCATCTATGGCCGAAATAGGTAAATATGTTCATTTTTTTTTTTGCCTTACTTTTACGTAACCTAATTTATATGAAAAGCATTTTAAATGAAAATACAGACAATTTTAGGAAAAGTCAGGTACCAGCAGGATTCTATTTTTTTTTTCAACAAAGTTATTGTAGATATAAAATTCTAAACGGTCAAAATGACCGTTGTGGCCGTTCTAGTGTTAAAAGAACTGCAGACAATTTTGGTTAGGCATGGACAAGATTTGCCCGATGCAGAATCCCTCTTTATACCATTTGAAACATTCTGGAACAGTGGTATGACTGTTTTATGTTGGAGAAGAGGATTTTGATGCCTGGGTACAAATGATGGAAGAAGTGCAAACACTGAGCACCATAAAGGGAACGATGAAGCACTGAACACAGCTGTCTAAAATACAGAGACATAAGTTGTTTCTGCCAGGCTGAAAAGGGTGTGTATGACTGCCCATGTTATGCACTCCAAGAGGCATCTCGTAGCATGATAAAATGGAAAATCTTGCAGCAACTAAACAATTATCATTTGATTGTTCACTTCGTCCAGGGGTCAGAGAGTAAACACATTGGACAGTTGTGTGTTCTTAATTACAATGAACAACCATACCCTGGTATCATTCAGGAAGTGGAGAACTACAACATCAAAATCAAATGTATGCAGGAACGGCAGAAACAAGTTTTTTTGGCCAAGCCCCAGAGATGACATACTTTGGTACAGTGATGATCAGGTGATTTGTTTCATCCCAGAGCCACTACCTGTCAACAAAAGGTCTGTTCAGATCATCCATGACATTTGGGAATACCTTCAAGAACACTGAAATCTAAAACAAAACAAAAACAAACCACCAACCAAACCACCTATAGGCACACTGCAATAAAAAGGGCCAGCCAGTCCGTGAGCTGTTTTGAATGTTTTGTGTTAAATGAGTTTATGGAAACATGATTTATTCACTGAAGATGTACTGTTTTTTTTATGTTTTGTGTTACAGTGGAAACATGATTTATTCACGAAAGATGTTAAGATTTTTTATGTTTTGTGTTACAGTGGAAACATGATTTATTCACTGAAGATGTATTTTTTTATTAAATAAGTTTGTGGATATATTATTTATTTACTGAAGATGTTTTCTAAATGTTCTTTTATCAAAGCAATTACTTGTAATACTACTCATGTTTAATTTCATTATTTTGCTCAATAAACTTTTAATTGTTAAACCTTTTATGCAATATGTCTGTGGTGTTATATTATGTCTGTGGTGTTACTCCAAAACGTATCCGACATTTCTTTCCTACAGAGCCATTTAATCTTATAATTTAATGTTTTAATTTAATGACTGTAAAAAGGTTTTAATATTTTAGAAGAAAGACTATAAAGGTAGCACATACCATTTTTCCTGCCTTTTTTATGTATATACAATAATAAAAAAAGAAACAACTCTTCTTTAGCAAAAATTCCTGTATTTACTTCCTGTTTTCGGTCGAAGTTCACAGTAGTCGATTGTCGAGTTCGCATGTGCGATCATTGGTGACTCATTGGAGACATTGACTGATTGGAGACTCAGACTGTCAGCTGTCAGCCGATGACAGTGCTGTGTGGTGTTCTGAGAATATCAGCTTAAATACATAGTTCATCCGAATCAGATGTTGAACATCATTAGTCAACAATGATTGCGCGCGTGAACTCGACAATCGACTACTGTGGACTTCGACCAAAAACAGGAAGTAAATACAGGTAACAGAAATTTTCTAACTAGTTGACGACTTGACCGAACTAGTTCGACGAAAACGTGCACTAGTCGACGACTTCCCATGACTAGTTAACTAGAGAAGCAATAAAATGTTACTAGTCAACATGTATGATAGTTACAGCACTAGTTCGGTCAAGTCGTCGACTAGTTCAAAAAATTACTAGTTCAGTCAAAGTCTTTCCTAGTTTGGCTTTGCACTGATCTAGTAAGACAAAATTCCTTCTACTAGTTAACTAGTAAGAACAAAATCAGCCTTACTAGTTAACTAGTTACACTTTTGGGACCACACTAGTTACACACACATACGACAATGTGTATCTAGTTAACTAGTAAGGCTACTGTAAATGGGCCTCCACTAGTTAACTAGTGGATGTTTTAGCTCTTACTAGTTAACTTGTAAAATATTTTTGGCCTTTACTAGTTAACTAGTGCAACATTTGTCGCCTGACTAGTTGACTAGTAAGGTCCAAAATGCGCCAACTTTTTAACCAGTGGACATTTTAGGTCTTACTAGTTAACATGTAAAGTGCTTCATGCGGTCCACTAGTACTACTAGTACTACTAGTGGACCGCATGCAAATGGAGCAGGATTTTCATTGGTCAATGTTTAAACTGTGTGCTGGAGAGACTTAAAGGGCCAGCTCTGAATTGTAACAGAAGGTGTGTTAAGTTATTTTGTTTTGTATTATTATGAAATAGCAATTGATTGATGCACTTTGGTATATTAAATGTAAAACAACTCAATGCACACATAAAACTAAAGTGAATGTGACATTAATCTTTGTATAGAAGACTTGCATTATTTTATTGATTTTTTTCATTAATATAATATAAATCACATACATTCCAATTAATCTACATTTTGGGGAAATAAAGGAATAGCATGTCACTGAAGTTTAATTAAAAACTAGATAGATAGATAGATAGATAGATAGATAGATAGATAGATAGATAGATAGATAGATAGATAGATAGATAGATAGATGTTGAGTACCACATTAAATTATCAACCATGATGCAGCACTTTAACCTCGACTTCATTATTCAGTTAGATGATCCCACACTCAATACTGCACAACGTTTTTGATACTGCAGCTGTAGACAGTCAAATCTAACGAGCAGGAGGCAGCACATATCTGGACGTAACGTAATGTCCAGAGCTGATAGGATCATGAGCCAGGCATCCCATGAAGCTGCTGCAGAAAGTGGTTTAATGATGTTTTTCATCGCGTTCGGAATGCATTTGATGTTGCTTTTCATCATGAGCACTTTTCAAAAACGAGTCACAAAGTACTTTAACAAGTGTAAAAAAACAACAACAATAAAACACAAAAACAGATCTCACATGATAAAAGCCTCTGGAACAGACAGCACACCTCTGCCCGAGGATCTCAAGGTATGTGGTGTGTGTGGGACTAAAAGGTCAGAAATATAACAAGGTGAGGGGCTATGAAGAGCTTTAAAAGTGATCAATAACATTTTAAAGTCTGCTGGTGTGCTACAGATTATCAGGCTAAATGGAAAAACCTAGAGAAGTATGTACAAGGGAGGGAAATGCAAAGTCTTATTGGGGATAAAGGGAAAGCGAAGGTTTTATTTAAACAGATAGACGCTATCACCCAGTTTTCATTAAAATTGTGGTTCAGCATTAGGCTGGATGCCAGCCCGAACTCCGCCCACAACATTTTTTGGTCGGGAAGTTCGGTCTGGACTCGATCCATTGAGGAGTAATTATGATCAGGCAAGAAATGAACGGGCCAATCAAATTGCCAGCGCGGGCTTTATACGATGATGGACAGGTGATCTGCAAGGACGTAATCATCACGTTATCAAAGAGCGCTTAACTGATTTCCCTCAGCGATTACTGCAACTGGAGAATTGAGATGTATAGATTCCGCTGTCGCGTCTGTTGTAAAATAAATCGACAGTGCATTAATTTTAATAGACAAACAGAGAACTGCAATCAAGACATTTGTCGATTGCAAAGATATTTTTGGTGTCCTTCCAACATGATTCGGGAAAAGTGTAACTTATCAGCTGGCTCTGACGGTCGCTAACATGATTCGGGAAAAGTGTAACATGACAACAGTGTAACTTCCAACAGTGTACGTAACGTAACAGTGTAACTTCCAACATGATTCGGGAAAGGTGTAACTTATCAGCTGGCTCTGACGGTCGCTAAGAAGATGGGACATAATAAAGCCTGCGGTCGTTGTGGTTTCTCCTTTGGTCGCACTCATGGAGAAGTAAGTAAAAGAAGCAACAGTCGTTATTTAACTTCTAATCTAAAATAAGTAAGTTCTGTAGTTGAAAACTGCGCTATGCAAAGGAGTTGACTTACTGCGTTGCTTTGATTGGTTGTAGGTTTACCGACTATCCAACTGAGTGCAGAGTTTTGTTTTGTTTTCCTGGTTCGGTTAAGACACGCCTCATAATCAAAGCCGGTATCAGACTCATTGACCCCATTTACACCTGTTATTAAAATGCGATCTGTATCCAGATAAGTTATCCGGATAATAAAAAACGCATGTTAATGCAAGGTGTAAATGCGTTGTGATCAGATCGCGATCGGATCTAGTCTGGCTCGCATTGTGTCCGGATCTTTACTAGGTGTAAACGCAATCTGGTTGTTGAAACCACATATGTATATTTTACTCCTCCCAAAAAGGCAAAAAATAAACGAGTAAGCTTGTTATATAGGCTATATGTCATTTTATAGTCAGATATGACGGCGCTACTGCGACACGCATCACCGCAGATGAGCAGCTGAGCGTCTATTCATCGAGCCAACGTGCAAACATCGCAAATAAAAGTGAAAGTAAGTCACAGACGCTTAACACACAATCATCTTCAAGTAAAGAAACGAAATTATCTTACCAGTGCTGTTGCCACTCTTTTATTGATGTCTTTGATTTGGAAATTAGCTGACGATCAACGAAATGCAGCTCAAATCTGTTGCTTTTGGTGGCGTGCAATCCATTAAATCTGCATACGCGGGAGTTTAAGATCGGATTTATATCCGTTTTACAAAAACACATTTATGTGGCCAGGTGTAAATGGAATCGGTATCCGGATAACTTATCTGGATACAGATCGCATTTTAATACCAGGTGTAAATGGGGTCATTTTCTTATTAGAAAATGACGAAGTCAGGCTAGTTCAGCATAGTATGAAAATATAAATTAAAGGCAGATCTCCCTCTACTTAGATGGACATACAGTATATGAACAAATGTATTTATCTGTTGCTAACCTGTGCCCGTCATGCCGGAACTCCATGCTTCGCACGATTCTGCTTAGGCTCACGTGACCAGCCCCCTGCACGAGTGCTGCCTCAGCGCCCAGCTCAGCACAGCCCCATCCCAACCCCCATAAACTCCTCTCTTCATGTAAGTCCCGTAACCACAAGCAATGTATAAATGCGCTCCCGTTTCCGTGCGTGGCTCGAAACTACTGTGAATGCTGAAGCAGCCGGTCTGCTTCATTCAGAGATAGCAAAACTATTGTGCAAAATGGCCATAGAGAGAGTTCCGCCTGCTCTGAGCGAGTTGGGGTTTTACGGCCATTATTTTCTTGTCCCCAAGAAAGACGCCGGCCTCAGACCGATTTTAGACCTCAGATTTTTTAACAAAGCGCTCATGACGGCTATGAGAGGCTTGAGAGGCCTTAAACCTAGACATGACCTAGACATGTTCCCAAAGTGATTGGTACCCCATTCAGGGCTCAGGTTATCTCTCTATTGGCTCTGCCTGCATCCGATAGCGAAGGTGATGCCAATCTCCTCTGCCCAGTTCGGGCACTGAGATTGTATATCACACGAGCTGCTTCGTTCAGATGCTCTGAGCAGCTTTTCGTTTCGTTTGGTGTGCGCACTAAGGGTCTAGCCGCCTCGAAACAGACACTGGGATGCGATCGAAGCCGCATACGCATCAAAAGACCTGCCATCCCCTCTGGGCATTAAGGCTCATTCCACAAGAGGCATGGCCTCGTCGTGGGCATAGTCCAGCGGGATTTCCATTCACAACATATGTGTGGCAGCGGGATGGGCTTCCCCGTCCACCTTTGTCAGATTTTACAATCTGGAAGTACCCGCCCTGCAGGCTAAACTGCTAGCAGTCTAGTTTGTTTCAGCTCTCCTGGTTGAGCTGCACTGATGGGACACACACACAGAGAGACCAGCACTGCCACTCTGTTTATCTTCCCACTATGCTCTTATGTACTACACAATCACCAGCCCACGCGGCTGGCCTCTTACTTACATGTGCATACACATTCCCACTTATAAGGGTTCCCTGGGGCCCCTCCCCCCACCGGGACTCATTCAGTTGATGCTTAGCGCGCATGGCGTTGACATGGGGTTCCTGAGAGAACCTCTCGTAAGAGAACGAATCAGTTACCTAAGTAACCTCGGTTCTCTCTAGATGAGGGAACGAGTATTGCGTTCCCGGCTGTGCTAGCGCAACAAGCGTTCTTCGCTTCATTCTATGAAAACCAGTTATTGCAGCCTGGGCCCTCTCTTATATACAAGCGTACCACGCCCTTTTTGGCGGGCTTTGACGCTATGAGAGCGTGTCAGCCTCTCATTGGTCGCAAGCTCAGGTGAGCTCACCCATAGGCTGCAGCAGTTCCCTCAGAGCGAACCAATGAGCTTGCTATTAGCCCGCTCATGGTCTGCAGCTGCTGAACTGCGTTGACAATGGATGAAAAATTAGGATAGTTTTTTGGCTTCACACCGTGTCCTAACTACACGCGACGCGATAAAATTCCAGCGACAGCAAGTGTGTCTGTCCACACTAGACGCGACGCGGCTGTGATATGCCACACATTCAGAACAGCGTGTAAGCCTATGGTATGAGCATAGTCTCTCTGTGAAAGCGCACTGTTGGCCCGCACTCGCATTGGAAATGAGTAAGGACATAATCAAATCAAGAAATAACATTATTAAAAATCAAAACATTAACAAAATATACTCATTGACTAATTTTGTTATAAAGTACAGTTGTATGTTTGCATAGAATTCATTTTGAACGCTAACATTATAAGCTTTCAAAATCTGAGGTAAATTATCCGTTATCGCTTGTGGCACAGTGACCTGTTTTTAACTAAAAATAAATAATGTATACTCATAACCAGTGTAATTTCTTCATTCTGTCAGCCGCGACGTCGCAGAAATAGGAACCGTTTCTAAATTAGAAACTTCGCGTGTCGCCGTCGCGTCTGGTTAGGACAAAAGCTCTTTGATTAACATGGAAAAGATACCTTTTATCGCGTGTCGCGGCGTCGCGTGTAGTTAGGACACGGTGTCAAGCTAGCTTACGCAATACTCATCCCCTTATCTAGAGAGAACCGAGGTTACGTTAGCCGATTCGTTAACACCCTATCGTAACATGCACCCCTCAGAATTGAGGTAAAAGGCTGGAGTTTTTATTATTTTATTGAATCATTATCCACAAGTTTCCGAGGGGCGCTCCTGTAAAAAATAAAGTGGGTGAAACTTCCGGTGAGGCAGCGGAAGTAGCATTCCAATGGTGTTTTGTGTGTTAGTTAGCAAAGAGGCTAGATGTTTTTCTGAGAATTATTTTACTATTTAAAGACCCAAATCTTTATGAGAGATGTCGTTACGAAGCTCAGGGACAACATGTGCTGTTCGCGGTTGTATGTATAACCGAACTAAACTAATTCAGTGGCTTAAACGTGATTGTTTTGAACACGTCTATGTTTTGAACATAAGCTGAAAACGAAATCAGAGTGATCCAGCCAGAGCCCGTCTCTGATCCTGCCAACGACTGTAGTTTCCATCACCTCCCAAAAGACGACGAATCTTCCTGTGTAAATTTGTTTAAATTCTTAATGTTCTATAAACTCTATCAGCATTTGTTTGGCTGTTCGCTACTGATGTTACACCTAAACTCAGGATCAAAGCCTGTGTTGACAGAATACCAAATGTGCCAGTTAATGTATTCAAGTAGCACATTCATTTATAATTTTGAATAAACTCCAAAGCACAATGACTACGTGGGTATTTTTTATTTTAATTGTTTGTCAGCTCGCACAACCGTCTGTCACCATGCCTTGATGAGTATTGATTATTAATAATGTTATTATAATACTCCCAACCAACTACTGCGGAGGGTAAAGGTACTGTTATTTCACCCTTTTGAATTTCGTTGAGGTTGTGTTCCCACATCGTTAGCTTGTTTGGATCGCTATAACTTGAATGACTGTCAACTGTTGAATGAATGAGTGTCAAGCATCAAGTCGCGCTTTGTTTACTTCGAACCGGAAGTCGCGCCCACTTTTGACGCAAGGCCTCATGGGGCGTAGGAAACTTGTGGATAGCTATTTATGAAGTTGAAACATTTCAAGCATCTTCAAAATATCAGTCATATCATTGCAACCAATTGCAGTCATTCAATCTGAATTCATAATATTGCTATTGTGACATCCTTTGAATAAGAAGATCATAAGTGTTGAGATGGATCTCTATGACTGGGATTCTGACCATTTTCATTTGTCTGCCATTATTTAATTATATTTATCTAAATGTGTTGTATTGTATATATATTGTCTATGTTAAAGTGTTTACATAGACAAATAAATTAATATTTTACATAAATTACTCCATTTGAATAAATCATAAAAATACAGATGTAATTAGCCAACACATTCTGCAACTGGGACATGTTTACCCCTAAATTAGCTATTTATTTATCTTAATAATATACTAATGGCGCATCATTATTATCCTGTTACAATTTTTGATGCATGTATAATGATGACAAGAAGACAAGAAATTATGTCAAGAATGAAATTGTGTATTTGCATTGAGGTTTATTTGAAAATACAGGCCAGTATTATTCAGAAAAGGGATCTTATTATATGTCACTGTGGTGGTGTGAGAGTTTCTGATTATTAATTACTATTTTTAGGGTTGTAAAAATAATATTTAGTCCACCCATCATCCAGAGTGTTAGGAATGTATTCTCATTCCCAAGCCATTGAAGCCAAATATCCCAGTCCGGCTATGAGGTTCATGTTTGCCCTGGCATGATCCTCCTCATCCTCTCACTCAGTTTCTTTGTCATTCTCTCCCTCATGTTCTCCTCAGTGACCTTTAATCTAGACTTCTATTTTGTGTCAAGGCCTGTGCTCTCCATTCCAAGTGAGCTGTTGCATTATATCTCAGCTGCTCAGGAGCCCATTCCACAGTAAAAGCTGTAAAAGACTGCCGACAATGAAGATGACATTGTGAACCTCAGAAGAACAGTGTTTGGAGAGAAGCTTACCCAATCCGAGGCAAAAACGTCTCATATATCCATATAAACATCCAAATGACAGAGAACACACATGCACTTCTTATAATCGCAGCGCTGAAACACATGCTGCAGACAAATCGAGCCCAGTGATTTCGGTATATTTATTGGATTTGGCTTGTATGTCATACGTTCTGCCAAGATGTGTTACTGTAATTCATTAAATTCATGTTTCATGTTTCCATCCAGGAAATCAAGACGAATGAATCTGCTGTTTACAGTGTCCCAGTT
Source organism: Pimephales promelas (assembly GCF_016745375.1). Next base: position 1,166,322 of record NW_024122008.1, read on the forward strand.
TTGGTGGATAAAGTTTCAGAGTTAACAAGGTATTGTGGTTTGGATTTGTTGCTGTTGTTTGGGATTTAATGTTACATTACTTTCTATATTTATTGTGCACTAAATGTACCATTTCAAATGATCATTCTGTTTCACCCACTCGTTATAGGGGTGGTAAAGTATGATTCCACTTTTGTAACTTTAGTTAGTGTGAAATGTTGCTGTTTGAGCATAAACAATATTAACGCTCAAAGTTCAAAGCATAGGAAGATATTTACTTTTAAAGAAAAGGGCTACAACAAACGGGTGGTAGTGACTACGCAACATTCCTCCAGGGTTAGTGACATCAGCAACCCCAAAATGTACATAAGGTTTCTCATTGGAACTCCATTGAGACGATTGAGACGATAGGATATTCTGTCATGGTAATCGCTCGTATAGGAACTGTTGTGAGATGCACACAGGGTGACTTTCTATTGCATGTGAAAAAATGGATGCTAAAGTTTGAGCAAACTCACAAATGTACTCTTATAGAACTTTTCCTCTTCTCAACATGGACATGTTTTCAAAAGGTTTCAAAATGTTTCTCATTGAAAACAATGGTGACCTGCATGTCATAAAAAACCCTGTGACATCACAAAGTCCTGACCAAGAGTTCATATGTGATGTGAGTGGGGAAAAGATCATAAAAGCTCCTAAAAGTATAGTTTATACGACTATTTTTTAAAGCTGTAATGGCATCATAGTCTAATTAGCTTATACCTACATTTTTAACTCCAAAAACATTCCTGTATACATCCAGTCCCAGCAGTTTCCAGCTGAAATGACTATTAGTGGCAGTAAGACACCAACAACTTTATTGCTTTTTTGATTATTATTACAGGGGCATATATATTACATCTAATTCAATCATAAAACCTATGGTGTAAGCGGATAAATCCTTTATATGCAATCTGCCAGCAATCACAAACATGACACAAGCTGATTGGGCCTATAGCCATGTTTCCATCGACACTTTTTTATCCGAATTAAGTGATATCGAATGAAAAATGCCTTATGGAAACAGTAAAATTCGATGAAATTTCATGAAAATCGACTAAAATGAAATGCGTCGTTTGGTCTCATCTGATTTTCTCTTGATCGATATACGGCTAATGCGATAAAAGCTGATGGAAACGTTATTTGCCAAATAAATAATGAATTACGATTAAGTTTTATGCCCTTTTATGGTTGCAACACGCCAGAAGACGAGTTCATTTCCGGCCAGTCTGTTTGCGCACACATGGCGGATGTCAACAAAGACAGATGTAAGTGGACAAAGCAAAAAAAATGCTTCAACCAAAGGGTTTTCGTGAACCACGATCTCCCAGAACTGATGGAGCACTGTCGTTTCCACACCATAGTCACCTCCGCTGTCGTCGGGCATTTACGTGCATCGGCATCATCATAACAATGTTTATAGCGTCGTTGTTTTCTTAGGTTAGTTTTGCTTGTTTTTACGTGGCTTGGTTGAAATCTAATGTAGAATGTGGTCTGTTATTTCTGGTTAACAGACTGCGGCGTTGCTATAACACACCGTTGCCATGGACGCAGTTCAGAGACGGAACAGACTATTTTCTTTAGCAGAAGCAATACTCGTTTTTAAATCAATAAACTCGTTTTTAAGTCAATATTTTGTGTCAAATAATTGATTTATTTATTTATTTGGTTGATTTATATGTAATAAGCAGGATAATATATAGCGAGGCGGTTGTTATAGCGAATACAACCGCTTCAACAACCGCCTCGCATACATTATCCCATACATATTTCGCTATCAACTGGCACATAATAAGCATTATTAGGCTTCAAATTGTGAATTTGTTGGTAGATGGCGCAATCCGTTTTGTCTAACAAAACTTTGTTCGCAAAAGTTTGCTTGAATGTTGTTCGATTCAGTGCGAAAATGATTGGAAACATCTTAAAATGTCTCAAATCAATTCGATATACCAATTTGATCGCAAAACAGCATGTGACGTCATTACGTACAGTTTTTTATTCGCTTTAAAGCCGTTTGATGGAAACACACTTTCACCAGCTTTATCCGCATGAGTTTTTTTACCGAACTTCAGATAATTCGATTGACAAGTGGATGGAAACATGGCTAATGAGATTGCTTGATCATCATTTAAAATAGTGTGGTTCAGTGGAAATAATGGGTGCTATATTCATGGTTAGAGGAAACAGAGAAAGGGACTGTGGTGTTCCCTTTTTCCAAAAAAGGTAAGGAAACTCGATCCGACTGTCTGTGGGCAGTGCTAGAGGACAAATGCAGAAGTACAGACTAGTTTGAACAAAAGCCGTGGAGCTGCCAAAAGATGTCATCTGGTGGACTTTAGCTGAAAATTAAACTGGGAGATCTATAGGTAACGTGGTAAGGAGACACACTACATTGCAACAAAGTTGGTTGAAATTAGACAAATGTGACCTTTAAGGTTTGGAGAGATACATAAATGACAGAATTTTATTTTGGGTCAACTAATCATGTCACATTGCTCCTGCAAAGCTATCACTTTTGATTCATTAATTTAGGATTAGTTTAACATGATCTGTATGGCTAATTCGCCTTTGGCTAAGCCACGCCCTAGAATGCCAAGAACGAGCTCCCACAGAGGTCCGACACTTTTTCACAGCGCTCCATTGACTTTCAACACAGGTGTCTCATATTTTTGGTCTCGGCAGGCTATTACCGTCGTAGTTTTATCAAAAATGTGGTTAAACATTGTGCCTGGGGCATTTGTAGCACAGATACGCGTTTCCCAGAGAGGTTGGAGGGAAGTGTCTGTTTGTTTCCTTCCCAAAACCGAAGTAAAATCCTGACAAGTGTCGTCTTTGGATTAAACTGTGTGGACGTCCTCAGTCAGCTAATTAAATCCCTCAAAGATCAACAAGCACATCATTTTTGCTTCTAACCTTACTGTGAAGTTATACTAGTTAGACCGTTTTATAATGTTTTAGGTTATGATTACGGTTCTCATATCGGTTGTTGATATGCTAGCACGCGCTGCTGATATAACGTTATGCTCGTGTAGTCAGTTTGCTTTGTAATAACGATTATAGAAGTGAATAGAGACTTACCCAGCTTTGCATAAACATTGTTGCTCCCTGATAGTGTTATTCCCTAGCCTCCATCTCGATTAGTAGGATATGCGGTGGTTCATTTTTTGACTGTGACTTTACGTTACTTTACGTGACTTTACGTTTATACACAAATTTCCGAGGGGCGCTCCTGTAAAAAATAAAGTGGGTGAAACTTCCGGTGAGGTGGCGGATGTAGCATTCCAATGGTATTTTGGCGAAGTTAGTAGTCTGCGTGAGTTAGTTAGCGAAGAGGCTAGCTGTTTTTCGGAGAATTATTTTACTATTTAAAGATGTAAATCTTTATGAGAGACGTCGTTACGGAGCTCAGGGACAACATGTGCTGTTCGCGGTTGTATGTGTAACCGGACTAAACTAATTCAGTGGCTTAAACGTGATTGTTTTGAACATAAGCTGAAAAAGAAATCAGAGTGATCCTGCCAGAGCCCGTCTCTGATCCTGCCAATGACTGTAGTTTCCATCACCTCCCAAAAGACGACAAATCTTCCTGTGTACATTTGTTTAAATTATTAATATTCTATAAACTCTATCAGCATGTGATTGGCTGTTCGCTACTGATGTTACACCTAAACTCAGGATCAAAGCCTGTGTTGACAGATTACCAAATGTGCCAGTTAATGTATTCAAGTAGCACATGCATTTATAATTTTGAATAAACTCCAAAGCACAATGACTACGTGTGTATTTTTTTATTTTAATTGTTTGTCAGCTCGCACAACTGTCTGTCACCATGCCTTGATGAGTATTGATTATTAATAATATTATTATAATACTCCCAATCAACTACTGCGGAGGGTAAAGGTACTGTTATTTCACCCTTTTGAATTTCGTTGAGGTTGTGTTCCCACATCGTTAGCTAGTTTGGATCGCTATAACTTGAATGACTGTCAACTGTTGAATGAACAGTGTCAAGCATGTCAAGTCACGCTTTGTTTACTTCCAACCGGAAGTCACGCCCACTTTTGACGCAAGGCCTCATGGGGCGTAGGAAACTTGTGGATAAAAGTTTGATAACATTTCAGCAGGAAGAGCTATCACATCATAAGCCATGTTGATACCAAACCAGAGCCCAGATGAAGTTTGATGGATGTAGCAACAGTAACTAAGGGGGTGGGGCTTAGCCAAAGGTGAATTACAACTCATTTGTTGAGTAAATGTAAATGGTCCTGTATTTTCTTGCAACACAAAGTATGCAGAAAATAACAGGATAATGTGTGCCTATTTAGAACATTTTTGTCTTCCATCAGAAATAAACCAAAGCATACACCATAATGTAAATATATATAACTCTTATGTGTCATGGGTGTGATGCTGGCAGAAGAAGGAGTCGAGGCAAAAGTACAAATTCAAATAGTTTTACTCAAAATAATTCAAACTGGATACAGACAGGATGCATAACAATGCCATCCACATTCAAAGCACCTAGCATAAACATTGACCGACACGGACTGAACAAACAGAGAGCACTAAATGCAAATGAACACTAACGAGGTGAAGACAGGTGACACAGATGATAATGACGCTGAGCAGGTGGATGATTGAGGGAGTGAGATCCGGTGTGGAAACAAGAGGATCCTGGGAAGTGTAGACCGGTTTCGCACCATCAGTGCGTACGGTGAGCGGAAGCAGGACACGCGCCTTTTGCTTTCATACTGACAGAGTTGACGCGTGCGGTGTGTTTACAGTCAAAGTACTCTATAATGGGTAAGTTGTCTTTGCTTTATTTCATTTTCAAATACATTTAAGAGAAATGACTTGTCAAGAAGCTTATTTTATTAATTAATAAGCCATATTATATCATTTTTGGTTCATCTTTTTGTTTTTGTTGTCTTTGTTTTCTTTTTAAATTGATGAAGGTCATTTAATTGACTGTTTAAAACACAATAGATATCATTAATGCGCTTTTGGGTAAAACTGCTGTGTATTTTGGCCATGATCAATGCAATGTTGCTTTAATTCAGCGTAAGCCGCTCGGCAAAAATAGACAGGATGCCGAAACGATCGCGGCACTGCTGCTCCTGCTCTGCTCCTGCTACGCGTTGCCGACCCGCCTCTGTGTGCGGTGTGAATGCTCTAATCTGTTAACATGGGCGCCGAAAAAAAATACGCGCTGCTGACGCTCTGCTAACGCGTGCGGTGTGAAACAGGCGTAAGACAGACAGGTGCAGACGAAGACTGTGACAATAAGTTTTGATTATTTTATTTGATTTTATTTTGATTATTATTATTTGATTTGTCACAATAAGTTTTGTGACAATATGTTTGTCACCATGAAAAAAGAGAAAAAGAGAGCGAACAAATGACACAAACCATCCGTCCCGTTAAACTGTAAAAAATATTGTTGGTTTAACTTAAAAAATGAAGTAACCTGGCTGCCGTAAGTTCATTGAAATGGAAAAAATTGAGTTAATACAATGGTGATTGATTTAATCATCAGAAACTTAAAATATTATGTTATCTGAACTACATAAATTATTTAAAATGATTTGACAAAAGAAATAATGTTGTGATTACAAATCATGAATATATATATATATATATATATATATATATATATACACACACACACACACACACACACACACACAGTAGGGCCTATTTTAGAAAAGATAAAGTTGGAATATTGTGATTTTATAACTTTAGTCTCAAGCAATACTTTAAAATACTGAGGTCCATTTATTGAGTACAATGAACAGGACATTGACCTAAATGCAGTTATTTTGAGTCATTTCAATCTTATTTAATTAGAATTCTATTTGATTAAACGTCCAGGCATTGAGGCAAAATATTTACTATAAACTGTGGAGTTTCAGTGTGGATATAGTACAGTAGTTTTAACTCATGATATAGTGTAGTAGAAAAAATCATGTAAGTATAAGCAAAAAAAAATATATTTTTATTTTACTGCCAAGTATAACCTTTGGTATAAAATATGAACTTCTTGTTAAACATGGGGAAATGCCCTGACATGAGCACAAAATGAAAGTACATTACACAGAAACATCAATTCACTTTTATCAAAAGAAACATTTACACATCATATACACACATCTAAATTAGAGTTTTGAAGGTCTGTTTCTATCCCTCAAGTTCTCAAGTGGATGAAATAAATGACTGTGATTTTGAAGTAGGCTATGGGTGAATAAAACAGATTGATGAGCTCATTAGAGTTAGTCCATGGTGAAGTTAGTTCAAACTGAGTCATAGTCTACAACTGATTGTAATTAATTCCTTTGTGTAATTTATTTTAAAATTAGCCCTCTTATAATGTGATATATTAACTGTATATTCTGCAGCCATAGTCAAAACTAGACTTGCATCTTAATATCACCTTAAAGACAACATGAAACGGAATTCGCAATGCATTTCTTCAATAAATGTCTATATTGTGGAAAACATATAGCTGAATGTCCTTCAGGGTTTGGTCATGAAAAGTAGATAAATACAATTAGTTCATATTCTTTTTCTCATCTGCACAGGCTTGCAGCAAATAAAAGTGGTTACAGAGGTAAAGAAAGTAAAAAGACGTTTTAATGAAAACAACCAATTTTTCTGGAGAATAACATGCATGATGAATCTTGCACAATAAGACCGGGGACATTTATTCAGAAAGCAAACAGTCCATTTTGATTTCATGTTGTGCTTAAGGGGAGTGCAGTGTAAATGTCTTTGGTCTGGATCCAGATGTCCTAAGCTGAGAAGCTGGAGGTCTTGTAGGGTAGCAGGTTGTAGAGGGGAGCGAATGGAGGAGGGTTGGGCTGTACATGGGATGTATCTGATGATCCTCCTGGAAATACACTAGATCCTGCTGTTGCTGCTGCAGGGACTGCTGGAGAAACATAGAGTGATGCCCTCTGGAAGAAATATGGAGAAAATACATCACTTCAATGTGAAACTAATCATCTTTTCAGTTTTTACTATTCAGTATAGCTCCAAAAGATTGATGAAACGAAATGTGCAGAGAACAGTTTGTATCAGCCAATAACGTGCGCTGAACACTTGTCATGGGTAGGCTGTGACCTATCAATGTGGCATATTCACAGGGACGTAATTTGCCAGGGTTGATATTGTCCCCACCACTTTTTAAAACCTCTCGCGGCACGGATGTAGCTACCAATAGAAATACATAAAACACCCCCTGCTGGCAGAGAATTCATTTCATTCGTTTGTTAAAGAAGAGGCGATCTAGCGCTGAAATACGTTGTTTTTTCAATCAAGTGATCAAAGAAGTACTCATTGCCGCTGTGATCGGTGGAGCGGTTACAGTGTGTCTCGTGGCTCACGCAGACTACATGCGCTTCAATCCGTTTCGGAGACTCTTTGTTTGTTCCGGTGAAATCACAAAACAAAAATTTAAACAAATGTGTCCCTGCTTGATATAATACCAAGTCCAAATTAAACATGATTTAATGACCCGTAAATGTAAGTACACATTGATAGCCTAAGACACAATACGAGCGGTTTTGGTGAGAAAACTAACAGTATTTATATCGTTTTTACCTCTTGTAATCACAAGCCATGTTTCCATCGACACGTTTTTATCCGAATTAATTGATATCGAATGAAAAATGCCTTATGGAAACAGTAAAATGCGATGAAATTTCATGAAAATCGACTCAAATGAAATACGTTCGGTCTCATCGGATTTTCTCTTGATCGATATACGGCTAATGCGATAAAAGCTGATGGAAACGTTATTTTCCGAATAAATAATGAATTGCGATTAAGTTTTATGCCCTTTTATGGTTGCAACACGTCAGAAGACGAGTTCATTTCCGGCCAGTCTGTTTGCGCACACATGGCGGATGTCAACAAAGATAGATGTAAGTGGACAAAGCAAAAAGATGCTTCAACCAAAGGGTTTCCGTGAACCACGATCTCCCAGAACTGATGGAGCACTGTCGTTCCCACACCACAGTCACCTCCGCTGTCGTCGGGCATTTACGTGCATCGCAATGTTTATAGCGTCGCTGTTTTCTTAGGTTAGTTTTGCTTGTTTTTACGTGGCTTGGTTCAATTGTAATGCAGAATGTGGTCTGTTATTTCTAGTTAACAGACTGCGGCGCTGCTAGCATAACACACCGTTGCCATGGACGCAGTTCAGAGACGGAACAGACTATTTTCTTTAGCAGAAGCAATACTCGTTTTTAAATCAATAAATTCGTTTTTAAGTCATTATTTTGTGTCAAATTATTGATTTATTGATTTATTTGGTTGATTTATGTAATAAGCAGGATAATATATAGCGAGGCGGTTGTTATAGCGAATACAACCAACAACCGCCTCGCATACATTATCCCATTCATATGTCGCTATCAGCTGGCACATAAGCATTATTAGCCTTCAACTTGTGAAATATTGATAATTTTTTGGTAGATGGCGCGATCCGTTTTGTCAAACAAAACTTTGTTCTCAAAAGTTTTCTTGAATGTTGTTCGATTCAGTGCGAAAATAAATGGAAACACCTTAAAATGTCTCAAATCAATTCGATATACCAATTTGATCGCAAAACAGCATGTGACGTCATTACGTACAGTTTTTTATTCGCTTTAAAGCCGTTTGATGGAAACACACTTTCACCAGCTTTATCCGCATGAGTTTTTTAACCGAACTTCAGATAATTCGATTGACAAGTGGATGGAAACATGGCTACAGTCACATCCAAGTGGCGTTTCTGAGGGCAAGCACCGGCAAGGCGCCGGAAGTGATCTCTTGCACGTGTACGTCACTCATTGTTTACACAGAGATTTCAGAAGTGTTATCCTTCACTGTGAAGATCTAAACATATTAAGATATACAGAAAATTGCAATGGAAGACGATTTCGATACATCAACAGATGTGCCTTCAGATCACTTGGATATAAATACTGTTCATTTTCTCACACAAACCGCTCGTTTCGTGTCTTAGTCCATCAATGTGTACTTACATTTACGAGTCATTAAATCATGTTTAATTTGGACATGTTTAATATGAGTATGACGAAGTCAGGCTATCAGGACGCTAGTCCCGAGGAAAATAGCGTTCGTCAGCTCCAGTTTGTGTCCAACACCTGCGATGAGACGACTCGACGCCGGCGATATGTTATGCCCTAAATTAATACATGATTAACTAATTGTTTTTTTCTATATACATTACTGAAATGCACCTTCTGTAAAGCTGCTTTGAAACAATATGCATTGTCAAATGTCAATTCATTTGAATTGAATTGAATTGAATTAAGGCAAGCAGATGGCTTTGAACACTAGCTGGTTATGTATTTTCTCAAATGTATATTTTGGATCATTTTTAACCCCCCAAAAAGCTGCGGACTGCAGCTTTAACTTATTTGTTGTGTTCACGATGAACATACCTAATATATTATGCTTAGCAAAGTGTTTAAGTTGGCCAGAGGAACTTTTTCACGGTGATGCTTCCAAAAGCAACTCCAGCTCACTCAACAGGGGTGAGGGTGCTGGGAGATCCATGATCTGGGATTGGTTGGACTTCTGGCTGGTGTTCTCGGCAGGGCAGGGGTGTGATCAGGACAAGCCCAAGGATCAGTGTACTTAGGCACAGTTTTATAGGGGAATGCTGTGGGATTTTGGACTGGGATCATTCTGTGAGTCACCAGGGGATTTGATAGGGACTCTCACACCAATTTCACGGTGCACAAAAAGTCTGCAGATTGAACTCTGCGACTGAATCATACCATAAAAGACCATGAGCGGAATCTGTGTGTGTGTGTGTGTGTGTGTGTGTGTGTGTGAGTGTGATGAACTGACCGGGTAGAGCTGGTGTCCTGTGTGTGTGTTAGGGTCTATTAGCAGGGGTGCAGTAGGGGATGAACAGTTGGCCCCATCAAAGGAGAATATAGATGAACCTCTCCACTGGGACACATCAAGACCGACCACCCCACTCCTCTGGCGAGAAAAAAAAAATTGTAAGCATCATATCTGGATGCCGTATGCAATTTCAATAGAATATTTATCCAAACAGTTTCTTAATTGCCCCAGAAAGTTTAGTTTACTTCTATACTAGCATTGCAATCCAAGAATTATGGAAAGGGCCCATTGTTTATTCGTATTTTTATGTTGAGCAGGGAGATTGTGTGTATAGGAGCCAATAAAATCATGTTTTAAATGGATTTAAATGCATGAACACAATCTATTTTGATCCTGCACTGCAAAACATTATTTTCCTACTCAGTATTTTTGTCTTGGTTTCCTTTAAAACTATCTTAAAGTTAAAACTTATCTTTAGAAACTATCGTAGGTGTCTTTGTTTCCGCAGTAGTTTCAATTTTGATATTTTTAGGTCAAAACGTTTGTGTCTATCAGTCATATAATGGAGGTCTATGGTCACCGCCTCAAATAACATGCACAGAGAGTCAAAATTAAACATGATTTAATGACTTGTAATGACTCGTTCATTTTCTCACACAAACCACTCGTTTTGTGTCTTAGGCCATCAATGTGTACTTACATTTACAAATCATTAAATCATGTTTAATTTGAACTTCGTGCATGCTCTTTGAGGTGGTGACCATTGACTTTCATAATATGACTGATAGACAAGAACGGTTTGACCTAAAAATATCAAAATTGAAACTACTGAGGAAACAAAGACACCTACATCTTAGCCCTTGCAATTATTTCAAAGTGAACTATCCCTTTTAACATTTTTGAGCAGCAAAATTACTTAAGATTTTAAGTCTCGTTTTTTGACAAACTGATCAAATAAGCACGTTTAAATTTAAGATAACAAAAGTGGGGTCAAGAGAATAACCAAAGGGTTTCCCTGGGTTTAAGGGAAAATAAGTTTATTTTGCTTACCTCATTGGCAGATATTTGTTTCTTGTTTTAAGCATAAAGTCAAGTTTGATACAAAAAAACACTTGCTGTGTAAGTAAATACTGAGGAAGAAAATAATTTTTGCAGTTTTTGATTGAAGTGATGCAGGTCTTGAGTTGTGAAACATGTTAAAAAGGTATTTAAAAGTAAAAAAAAAAGTTATTAAAAGTATTAAATTGAAGATGATACACACAGCATAAAAATAGCCAATTATGTGCAGTATTTTAAGCTTTCATAAATCCTCATTGTGACTTTTTATGCATGTAAGCCATAGTCATGGCCAGAATTACTTGGTAAATATGATCAAAGATGGCTGTAAAAATAAATCTGCATTGTTTATCCTTTTGATCTTTTATTCAAATTTTTTGCAAAAATCTAGCAATTATTGCACCATTTTTTTTTAGTACAATATCTCTGAAGTATATTCCCATTCATATTTACATTAACACACCATAAGGAACATGAAATTGTCTAGCTGTGACTTGTTGTTTCAAAGGAGTATAAATATTAGGCCAAATTCCCTTAATCATCCATCACAATGAGTAAAACCAAAGAATATAGTTCTGATGTGCATTTCCATTCCAATTCCACCATCAGGGCAATATTTAAGAAGTTACAATCAACTTAAGATGTAACATATCTGCCTTGAAGAGGACAGGTGTCTATATCATCCTAATTTACAGTGAGGAGTAAAGTTTGAGTGGCCAAAGACTCTCCAAGAAGCACAGCTGGAGAACTTCAGGGATTATTTGTGTCTTGGGGTCAGAAAGCCTATAAGAAATTTCAAACAGCCCCTACATCAGCACAAGTTTTTTTGGAGGGTTTTGAGAAAAATCCTCCAAAATCATCTACAACTCCAGTATATATATAGTTGTCAGACATAAAAATAGATTTTTGGCAGCAAACACACTAGATGGGTTTGGTGCAAACAGGAATAAAAAAATGCAGTGGACTCATGCCCACAGTTAAATATATACTGCTGGATCTTGAACTTCTGTTAGTGAGGCCAGCAGGGGGCGCTCACCTCGTCTGTGTGGGTCCTAACGCCTCAGTATAGTGATGGGACACTATACTGTCAAAAAGAACCATCGTTTCAGATGAGACGTTAAACCAAAGTTCTGACTCTTTGTGGTCATTCAACATCCCAGGATGTCCTTGGAAGAAAAGTAAGGGTTTAACCCTGGCATCCTGACCGAATTTGCCCACTGGCCTCTATCCATCAAAATCGCCTCCTAATCATCCCCATATAAACAATGATTGGCTGCATCATTCTGTCTCTTCTCCACCAATAAGCTGGTGTGTGGTGGGTGTTCTCAAGTCAACTCACCATCATTTATATAGCACTTTTAACAATAATCGTTCACAGCAGCTTCAGTGATAATAGGAAATTAAAGTAACAGATTGTTTTGGCTTTACAGCAGCTCTAGAATAATGTTATTGTCCAGCTAACGTTAGTTTTGATTGATTCACTTATGTTACAAAGATCATTAGGAATTTACTTAACATGCGCTCCGGCCCACTCATCCACACAAAAACAGTGCCTAGTGCTGCGTAAACTACTGTGTAAAGTTGTGATTTTCCCACTACTTTCAATTCTTTTACTTCAGTGAAAGTTTAGATTTTATTTTTTCTTTGATGAAAAATCAAAAGGATAAACAATGCGGATTTAATTGTCTAGCCATCTTTGATTAGATTTACCAAGGGTGCAATAATTCTGACCATGACTGTATAACCCGAATGCCCGTCTTGGGGAACTTTCATTCAGCATCCGTCTGAATTGGCACAGTTTCCCCCAATTGCTCAGACAAATTTCCTGAAAGCAATACCACATTAATCAAAACTATTAACACAAAGCCAAAACCACCAATTCAAACCTCAAACGTTTAGGACAAAATTAAACACTGTGTTAAAAAATGTTCAATCCAATTCAAGCACAAACCATCAAATACACTGAACACAATTACACATTGTGAGACCCGTTTAAAGTTACAGTTACAACGATCTTAGCAAACTGAAATGAATCGGGTTAGCAAAAGATATCAGTGAACTTGAAAACGTATTCTTACCCCTTTATTTTTTGTTTACATTTTGTTGTTGCAGCTGCTTTTTTAAATTACATTTTTAATGACAAAGCCTATAAATAAATACATTTATTAAAAAAATATAAACAGTATTTCTACCCCCTTTTTTTCCAGGATATACTAATTTCACTGTATCATCTTTAAAGGGTAACTAAACCCCTTGTCAGAGCCTGACTCCACCCACTGGCAATATTTGAAAATGCTGAAAAAGTGGGCTGACCCCAGCGGAGATAGAGGGGACGAAATAGATGCTAAACCACTCTATCCTGATCGTTTTCAATACTCACAAATCCAATTCCTGACTCACTACAGTAGTTTTGACGACACAAGATGGTTTTTATACTGCCAAGGGCGTAAGAACATCCAATAGGAAAATTCAACTGCAGTAGCCACCGTTCAACCTGAAGAGGGCAGCACTAAGACGTTTTTACACCATATATTGTAGAAATAGAACACTTTATAAACAAATGTCAAAAAAGTTACTTGAATCAATGACTGGTATTAATAAAGATCCATTCAGATCATTAACGAAAAAAAGTTGGTTTAGTGTTTAGTTACTCTTTAAAGGGGTCATATAATGACATTTTTGTACAAGTTAATCTGAATGTTTAGGGTCTAAATGAAAACTTTGTAATATACTTTTATTAAAAATTCTCATTAGTATTTTAAGAAAACACCGTTTTACCTGGTCAAAATCAGCTCTTGTTTTCAGCACTCCATTTCAGTGCATATTCCTTTAAATAATAAACCCCGCCCCTCTGTCTTGCGGGCGTGAACGCACGTGGAGTGTTGCTTTGACGACAAGGTTTTGTAGAGAGAATGGCAGCGCGAGTCTCTGAGGAGGACACATCTGTGCAACCGTATCAGTTTAAACCGGAGTCGCACCGCAAAGAAGTTCGACAATCAAGGCTTGAGGACGTTTCTGAGTGGTTGGTTAACGCAATGTTACTTTGATCTATCTTTGTATGCACTGGCAGGGTAGAGTAGTGAGATGGGAACGCTGTGTTTACTGATGTATACAGTTCATTGACAGATTGACGTTACAACTAATGGTCATGAAAAACTTTTTCCCGTGATTTGCAAATATTGGGTGATTCTTCAATTGGGGGCTATTTTGCCATCTTAGATTTTGATTAATGAAATTTGGTTAAATTTTGTTAGAATTATGTCAAGACAATGTTTACATGTTTTGATGTAAAGATATAATAATGGCCGCAACTGAGCTTAAATATTATTTGAGTATTTTATATCTATTTGTCAACTGGCACTTCAAAATGTCATTCCCATCACAACATCAAAAAGTCTTATAATGCACAGAATGTATCAAGGAGATCATTTAAACTCATTTATCTTGCAAATAGTTTTAACCTTTAACAATGCGTATAAAAAACAAAATGTTTCCACTCAGCGAATTACGGATATTTTCTTGTTCTTACCATAAAAACTTATTTTTCTGTGTTCGTCAAAGCACACTTTTGTTTAATGACTGGAAAATTAATTTTAGATGTTTTTTCTTTGAATAGGTGAATGAGTATTTTATTAGGCTTTTCATGTAGCACCTCAGGATTGAACATAAAACATTTTTAAAGGTACATTTGCTGTAAATTAAGCAACGTGGCGGTAATGACATACTGTTCTGGTAATGACATAGTGTTTTGGTAATGACATAAATGAAAAGTGCACTGATGCGTAAAGCAAATTTAAAGGCTTAAAATAATGACTTTTGGTGAGTGTTGTTAAAAGAAATCGCCCTGGTTGCGTATGCAACCCACCGTTCCCTGAAGGAGGGAACGGAGGACGTTGTCGACTGTTGACTGAATGGGGATCGCGCCAGAGAGCCTATGTTCTTCGAGTACTATTGAACGAGCCAATGTAATTGGCGTGCGTGATTTGCATCACACACTCCCGTCACTGTAGGGACCGCAACGTATGGACCCAGCCTAACACAGGTTCCACACTGCTTATGAGTGGTAGGCCTAACACCGTCGAGCTGGTACTGTGTAGTGGAAAAATGCCTTAAAGTGTGAGATTACTTTAAGCTTTCCTGTTTCTTTTCTTCTTTTGTATCTTTCTTTTTCTCTGTAAACATACTGCTGATATTTTACAGGATCTCCCTTCAATTTTTTTCTATAATCTCTAGACCTTTCTGTTGATTTCTTGGAAGCCATTCTGGTTAAAAAAATAAGAAAAAAATGTTTTATGAAGTAAGACCTATCACTTAAGTTTCACTGTAAAACCACAGTATTATGCTTCTTTAACTTAATTAATAAACACACAATATGATATAGATAGTGACACGGAACATGTCATTACCACCATCACTTGTCATTACCATCACAACAAGTTGTGTGTTGGTAATGACGTGTTGCGGTAATGATATTTTTAATTTTTTTCAGGAAAAAAAGATGCTAGGTCATGGTTTTGCTAACATTACTCAACAGCTAGTACAAAAAACTTTAAATACACATAAATCACGTGAATGTATATATAAATGTATCAAAATATTGCTGCTACAACATTTATGGTAATGACGCTGAATAAGTCTACTCCATGATCAGAAAGAATTCAAGATTAAATAACTTACTTTTTCAGACATCAAATTTCACTGTTCTTTCATGGCTGACATGTGCTCCACTTATAGTCTTCATTTCCATGGTTACGGCATAAACAAGTCTCACCCTCAGAAATATTCTTGTTGTAATTATAGACTGTTGCGGTAATGACAGTATTGTTGTGGACAATACTAAATTGTTAAAAATATTCACAAATTGCACAGATATTAACCCGAATTATGCATCAAGTGCCTTTTAAAGTTACTGTTTAAACATATATTGTAATTGTTTAATGAACTGATTACATTTTATCACATTTTCAGAGCAGACAAGTTTTGAAGTCTGGGTTGGGGACAAGGCCTGAATAGCCATGTAAGACTGGAAAAACTGGTTAAAGAGAAAATATCTGACCAGTGGCCTCTAAAGACAAAAGGCCTTGCTTGCAAATTAACATTTGACACCCTACCCCCTATTCTCTGAACATCTTATCTGCATCTTCTCTCTTTCACTCTCTCAGTCAATGATACTGAAAGCTCACACAAGAATATGGTTTTAATGTGAATCTGATAATCTTTAAGGATTGTTTAGAATCATTTTGATGGTCTCAGGGTGACTGGTAATAATGTCTCATTCCCAAAGTAATAAAAGAAAAGGTAATAAGGTTTTTAAGAAGTTTAGGAAACACTGTCACATGAAGGAGTGTGGTCTTTGAGTTAACACCTTCTGCCTTGTTGTCTGAATGCAAATTACAACCAAGCAAATGGTCTGCCCCCGATAAACATGGAAGGGGGATTCAGTAACTTTCCATTGTATCCTGGTGATTTACATATCAGGTGAGGTCTGATTATAAAGGGAGATGCAACAAGAGTTCGAGGCTGCTTTCTGTATTCAGATCAGCCCGTGATGTTGTGTCTTCAAGACTCAGCTCATGTAATATGTTGGGTAAAGTTCTTTGTTCTAAAACATTTGATGGTTTGCTCTGATTATCTTGTGGAATTCTAATGATGCATTTACCTGACATAATAAATTGTTATATTTGGCTATTCTAACAGACTTTGACTTTATTTTCATTAAGTTAAAAGTAATAGTCAAGCATTAACATATTTAATGATGCACAGATATCATTGATAAACCCTTTTCATTTTATGGAGTCAGATGAAACGAGTTAATACATAAGATTAAATGTATTGCATTTAATTAAAAAACACTTTGCTTGGAAAAGACGGAACGCGCTTGAAACCTTCACCACGAATCGAATTCCTCAATTTGGGTCGATTTCGTGCCCCTTTTTACAGTGGTGACACGCCTCCGTGATCGCAACAGATGGATTTCGCGAGCAACGTCCTTTCCAACAAAGTACGGGAATCTTAAAATCAACAAGAGGTTTGAACATCTTCCTTTCTTCTGCCACTGTGGTAAGTCAACTTTTTCTAATCTTTTGAAAAGTGTTGAGAAAATGTTGTTTGCCGTGATTGCGGGTCGGAAAGCCCTTTGTTTAGTCCGAAACTAAAACGTGAGGACATGATAACGGCCGCGGTGCGCAGATAAAAGTGTAAAACCCTTGTTTAATAGATTTTAAAGATATCCTTGTTTGATTAGGCAAAAAGAAAAGAAACCTAAATTTGAAATAACATCTTTCAAATGATTTTCGGGTAGACTTAACGTTACTCGAGGAGCTATAAAACAAAACTTGCATGTCTAGGCTATCTTCATTATTGTAGTGGCTTTGTTGAAACAAACCAGCAACGTGAAGAGAATCGACAAACAACAGAAATAAAAATCTAAGTTTGTAGACGATCGGAAAACACATGATTTTATAAATGAGGCAGACAATGCATTGTTTATGATAAAACAAACTTTGAAAAAACACAAGGATATGATTTACAGGCTAAGACGCAATTAGTAGGGTTAAATGCTAGTTTTCCATGCTGTTTAGAAAAAACGAGGCTAAGATAAATGCTAGTATTGCCCATGCTGCTTCCAAAACGAGACTATAAATTCTAAAGCCATGCGGCTTCTAAAAGGCTAATGCTAATGCTAAAGACATGCTGCATTCAAACGCTTAACCCTTTGTGTGACCAGCCCACCGGGCCCTAGGCCACATTGAATGATATTCTAGAATAAACATAAACTAATCTTGACAAACTTTATTTTGCATTTGAAAGCTTCCACTGTAACACAGATGGGATTAAAAAGCAATAATGCAATAGTTTGTATTTTCAAATTTGGAGTTGTGCTTCACACAATGTAACGCACTCACAGAACACACTGTATAGTTGTTTGTGCTACTATATGTGCACATAGGCTAAATGTAAGTTTATTCTTTAAACACAGGATTGCTTTACTGTAAGTGTTTTGGAACACTTAGGTAAAGGCTGTTGATGTTGTATTCAAGGCCATATGTATCCTGTGTGAACTGAATTAAACGTGTGTGTGTCTATGCTGAATGTGGTTATAATGTGATTCACAATGCTCATTAATTCTTGAAAAGAATGAGAAGAATTTGAGACAAAAATACTTTTCATATTCGGAAAACAAAATAATTCCACATTTTCACATCAGATTTGGCAAAAACAGGATGATATTATTTCCAGGCAAGATCAATGATAATACTGAATGCTATACATTGCATTTGAAAGCTTAAAAACTTTAACACAGATGGAACTAAATTATTTAAATTTCTCTGAAAAACAAACCTCTAAAGTATTTGATATGCAACCTGGTTGCAGAAAATTAGAAGACTTTGCTTGATTGCAGGAGCTGTTCAATGTGGCGAGTCTGTAAAAACGATGGCAGGATAAACTCTAAAACATTGTAACATGCTGGAGTAATACAAGTATATAAAAAGCGCCATGGTAACATATTCAAAGCTTTATAGGACATAGACTTTACCTCTCCACTTAATGGGAGCTGTTTTCGCATACAAAATTTGTAAATGGTTACGTTTGAACTAATTCTGAATGACTCTGAAAGGCTGGTTTTTCCCTAGATTATTGGATTCGTATATTTCCACATCTTTCGCGTCAGATTAGCGACGGCTAATATCCGATACCATTTTAAGTGTACTTGAATGGGGGGACAAGTTATTTCCGACTAGAATCAGCAAAGGCTGATTAATCAACCTAGTTTTGGGTGTGTCCATATCCACTGTTTTAGGTCAGTAATCACTTTGGATAAACGTGCGTGGTTTAAAGACCACGGGCTTGGCCTGAAGCCATTTTAAGAGATGTTGAGTTGATAAACTATACTCTTTCTTGGTGGTCAATCGTCCCTACTAAAGTGACACATTGATTTAATTTCTAGAGGAGGCATTCAAGGGTCTTTGAATTGGCGGGGCAAGTTATTTCCGACTAGAATCAGCAAACACTGATTAATCAACCTAGTTTTGGGTGTGCCCATATTCTCTGTTCTAAATTAATGATTACTTTGGATAAACGTGCGTGGTTCTCAGACTGCGGGGTTTGACCTGAAGCCATTTTAAGAGACGTTGAGTTGATAAACTGTTTTCTTTCATGGTGGTCATTTTCGTCCCTACCATAGTAATACATTGATTTAAGTTCTAGAGGAGGCATTCAAAGGGACTTATAAAGATATCTCTGATTGTACGTGTGAATACGGCAGATCTTAGATATTATGTCAAATTACCTCTGAATTGGTTATTGGAACTGACGGGGGTGTGTCGCGCGGGCTTCGAGGAAGTACTGCGGAGCGATATAGATTCCCTTATCTAAACGGATAAAACTAAAATTTAGAGTTCAAAAGAATAATCAAACGTTAAAATGGCCATTTAAAAAGACTAAATGAGAAGAAAATATATTTGAAAACTAGCAAACAGAAAATTGAAACCTCTCAGGCATTAATTTGAGAACTATGAATTTAATCCTTACAATTCGATTTCGTTGACCAATACCCAGTGCCAAAAGGGCGAAACCCACTCACTGAAGTGTGGTGTGGCACAGGTAATTGCCAACTGACCAAAGAAGAAAATTTACAAGGAGGGTGTGAACTAAACATCAGAGGTAACGAGAGATCATCACTAACCAAATGTGTGAATGACACCATGAAATAATTCATGCACACAGATCTGGCTGAAATGAAAGCAATTTGAAGTTTAAAACCCGAAGACTGGGATCTCTAATGCTGGGAAACAGCAGACTGTGAAGGCTGACTGCAAGAGCAGTGTTGTTTTAGGTGTCACACACTGAAGCAACAACAGCAATAATTCAGGCCTGGTCAATGAAACTCGGTTTCATGTGACAGCTGGAATTAAAATTGCAATGGACATGATAATGGAGCAAGCAAACGAATATGTCCACATGTCTGAATTTGAAACTGTTGAAAACATCAAAATTAACTGTGGTTCTCTCTGCACGTGTTTCTGTCAGGTTAACTTCTACAATTCCTCGGAGGACGGATACCGGGACGGCCGATCTTCATGATTGTTAGAACATAACCTGAGATTCGGGAGATGGGTGAAAAGACAATTCAAGAGGCCTTTACATCCCACAACAACACATCACTACATTAGATGGCCTCCCAGTTTAGAACTGGAACTAAAATTTGCAACACAATTGTTATACAATAGATTCCACCCATCTCCTAGACATGAACACTGACTGAACACACTCCTCCATCACAACACCCTCACTGCATCATCACGTGGAATAGATCAAGTCTTTCCAGACTGAACACTACACATAAGATGAAGATGACATAGAGTCCGATAGTGCCACTTCACTAAAGATCTATTGTGCATCTTCACACTCACAAATCCGGATAGCTTCACACACATTGGATGGGAAGCTGATCCCATGACATAGCACACGCTATTCATCACCACACCCTGCAAACTCATGGAAAAACACTGGAAACACATATTAATGGCTACAGTCACAAATCAATGCAATGCATCAACAACAAAAAAAAAAAATCATAATGTTTAAACTTTCTGATTGTTGTTGGGGTGGTTGGAAAATCAGAGGGCCCCTGATTTCTCAACATACCACTAATAACAGTAACATCATAGCTAAATAGATCTGAAGTATGAGCGCTTCGATCAACCACAGAATTCTCAATTCAACCTTGTCATTGACTGTGACTTGGCCAACAACAACACACAAACACACGCACACTCTATCTCTTTCTCTCACACAAACACTCAAACTCACACTCAGACAAACACACACATGCACTCATACCCTCACACAAACACACACTCTCAAACCTGTTGAAAGGACTGAACAATCTCCATTCTTGAATACATTTAAGAATGTTCCAAGTCACTTCCTAGAATTGCATAAGTGGCTTGCATTGGAAGATTCCTGAACAAACACTGATTATTATATGTTTTATTGTTTTTTATTACATGATTGAACATTGATTGTTTTTATTACATGACTTTTTTATCATAGAATCTATTTGATTATTTTGAATACACTGACCTTTTGCTGCATTTCCTTTTTATAATTCAGACCAAAAAATATATATATTTAAGAATTGGATATTTAATATGAGACATCCTTACCATTCAATACCCTGAGAAAAATATGAGCAGACTTGCTGAAAAGAACATGATATTTTACATTGAACATGACATGATTTTGTCTTGTTGCATTATGCGTTTCCATGCATTTCTTCTTGAGTTCAAGTTCATATGTTTCAATCGTGAAGCGGACATTTAAGATGCTTTTCAGACGTCTCACAGAGAGCCCATTCACCCACTGAGGTCTGTCCAGACAACCGCACCGCTGGAGGTGACAGGATTGGTCGAGAAGGGACAGATTATCGTTATGGGGAAGGTGCCAGGAAAACGTGAGTGTCTTCATGAAGGAACGACACGCCAACTGAAAAAGTCAAGAGGTCCAGATTGACTCTATGAACTTTGCTCACATCACCAGAAGAAAGCCTGAAAGCCTCGTCCACCTGCTGGACTCATGCTGCATACGCCTGATGAGAACAGGTGTTCTGCAGGTGAACAAAGCCCTCTGAGCTACTACAGATGCCAACATTGCCAAGAGACAATTGCTGAATTACACCAAGGATTACACCAAACGTCTTACTCTGTGACCCCTTAAGTGTCTGAATCTGACCCATGGGGTCAAGGAGGGAATCTGTAAGACTGGAAAAACTGGTTAAAGAGAAAATATCTGACCAGTGGCCTCTAAAGACAAAAGGCCTTGCTTGCAAATTAACATTTGACACCCTACCCCCTATTCTCTGAACATCTTATCTGCATCTTCTCTCTTTCACTCTCTCAGTCAATGATACTGAAAGCTCACACAAGAATATGGTTTTAATGTGAATCTGATAATCTTTAAGGATTGTTTAGAATCATTTTGATGGTCTCAGGGTGACTGGTAATAATGTCTCATTCCCAAAGTAATAAAAGAAAAGGTAATAAGGTTTTTAAGAAGTTTAGGAAACACTGTCACATGAAGGAGTGTGGTCTTTGAGTTAACACCTTCTGCCTTGTTGTCTGAATGCAAATTACAACCAAGCAAATGGTCTGCCCCGATAAACATGGAAGGGGGATTCAGTAACTTTCCATTGTATCCTGGTGATTTACATATCAGGTGAGGTCTGATTATAAAGGGAGATGCAACAAGAGTTCGAGGCTGCTTTCTGTATTCAGATCAGCCCGTGATGTTGTGTCTTCAAGACTCAGCTCATGTAATATGTTGGGTAAAGTTCTTTGTTCTAAAACATTTGATGGTTTGCTCTGATTATCTTGTGGAATTCTAATGATGCATTTACCTGACATAATAAATTGTTATATTTGGCTATTCTAACAGACTTTGACTTTATTTTCATTAAGTTAAAAGTAATAGTCAAGCATTAACATATTTAATGATGCACAGATATCATTGATAAACCCTTTTCATTTTATGGAGTCAGATGAAACGAGTTAATACATAAGATTAAATGTATTGCATTTAATTAAAAAACACTTTGCTTGGAAAAGACGGAACGCGCTTGAAACCTTCACCACGAATCGAATTCCTCAATTTGGGTCGATTTCGTGGCCCTTTTTACAGCCAAATATTAGTGATGAAAATAATTTTAAAAATGGAAATCATACTGATTTTAGTGTATAACATTTTTTCGTGGTACAATAAATATAATTTTAAATAACTAAACTTTTTATTTTATAATATTGTATTTTTAACATAAATGTATAACCTGGGGACATAAAAGTTCCCCTAATTGAAGAATCATAAAGCTTAATAAAACTTTAGGTGCAGGGTGCATAAATAGTTGGTACCGATCATTTTTTTTCAGGAGCAAAACCAGCTTTATACTGATCCTTATAAAGCAGTCTGGTGAGAAACGCCAGTCTGGTGCAAACAAGAAAGTACTGATGTTGATCGTGGGGAATATTCCCTTCTTAAACAAAACTCAGCCACTGCGTCTTCAGCGGTTCATTTTTAGGAACATCAGAATGATTTCTGTTTGTTATTGCACTCAAGAACAGAACAACACAATCGCTTAGACGCCATTCTGCTCCAGTGTATCAACAATGACGGACTAGACCTTATGTAGCCCCGCCCCTTTTCAGCGTTGCGCTCGTTGTCTTTTGACTTCCGGTCTGTATTTTCACAGCGATCTTGCATAGGTATGAATGAACTGCTTGTAAAAAAAAAATCCTGGTCGATATTTGTTAAGACTGCTTTACAATGCTTATGATATACATTACAATGCTCATGATAACTTTTGTTAACTCTACAATAAGTAAATCCACTTTACCAGCTAATTACTCATCGACAGCGATGCCATAGAAATATACAGAGCGACCGCAAAAACGGAAGTTCAAAGACAATATTCTAAAGATGACGGCGCCTACGTTTCTCTGGTGCATAAGGTCTATAGTCTATGATTCTATGATGACAGCTCGCTGAAACACTACTGTCAATCAACAACCGCGGGAGGGGCGTGCGACCGTGTGACGTGTCACGGTCGAACGGCTCGATTTAAGGCAGGGGAAAACATATAAGGAGATTAAAACAAAACCACTGGATGGATTTTTATCATTAAATGATGGTTGTGTACAGGCACTGACAACACACATTGCAGTACAATCAACTTGTAAAAGTGTATGTACCATTATATGATCCCTTTAAGATGTTTCTACACTTCGACTGGAGTTAACCTGTGGCAAATTCAATTGAATGGACATGATTTGAAACGGCACATATCATATAAAGTTTATTGAAACATCCATTAAAGGTCTGACAGCTGAAAATACATATCAGACCATAAACCAAGCCACAAGGTCATGGGAACAGGGTGCAGAGCTCAGTGACAGGATTGTGTCTAGACACAGATCAGGGGAAGACTGCAATAAAATCTGCTGCATTGAAAGTACAGTATCATAAAGCCTACATAATCATTCATGGAAGAAGTTTGGAACAACTAGGACTTTTCCTAGAGCTGGCCTTCTTGCCAAACTGAGCAATTGATGGAGAAGGGCCTTAGTTAGAGTATTGACCTAGAAGCTGATGGTCACTGGTTGAGCTCCATGATCATACCGTATATGGAGATGGGAGAAACTGACGGAAGGACAAACATCACTGCAACACTCCACCGATCTGGGCTTTATGGCAAAGTGGCCAGACTCAAGCCTTTCCTCAGTAAAGACGCATAAAAAACCCTCTTGGAATATGCGCAAAAAAAAAAAGCACCTAAAGGACTCTCCAACTTTGAGAAACAAGATTCTGTGGTCTGATGAACCTCTGTATGTCTGAAGGAAACTAGGCACTTCTCATTACAATACCATCCCAAAAGTAAAATGGGGTGGCATCCTGATGTGGGGGTGTTTTTCAGCACCAGGAACTGGGGGACTTGTCAGAGAAGGAAGACTGAGTCACTAAGGCCAATCAAAGTTCCTTCATCATGGCCAAGAAAGGCCAATCTAAGATCCCTCGTCATGGCCACTCATCAAAGATCCCTCATCACGTCCATTGAGGTCGTCATAGTTCCTTCATTACGGCCACGGAGGCCGTCATAGTCAGCCGGCCTTCCGGACGTCGGCTAGTCAGCCGGCCCTCCAAATGTTCCCAAGCCTCCCATTTAGACGTTGGCAAGCCAGCTGATCCTCCAGACATTCTCAAGTCAGCCTTCCAGCTCGGATGTGGTGGTCTCCTGCTGTATCCTGGGACTCTTCAGCTCCACCCTGCATCCTGGGATGTCTGCTTGGGATTCTAGCCTGGCTCATGCTGTCCGCCTACTGGTTGTATGGACTTACCAGACCGTGACAAATACTGTTGAGGGTATGAAGATTTATACTGACACAGTGTCAGAGATATTTAGGTGAATAAGCAGAAACCATTAAAACATTTACTAACATTTCTCTTCAACACTACAGAGATTTATCCGGAGGATCATTTATATAAAAAATAAGCCCAGAAGTTTCTCTTCATTGTGCTCTGCTGACAGTTTTTTAAAAAGCCCTTCCAGCGGTCCGACAGATGTGCCGTGTTTTATGTGATTTGCGGTCCAATATTGTCCCACTTAAATCCTTTAAAGCAGCACTCTTTTGACCTTTGTGAAAAATTGGACCATGTTTGTAACTGCTTTTCATTCTTTTGCATAAGTGTTTCCAGAAGAGCATCTGTGTCTTCAGCACTATTCTGATGAGATTGGATCTCTATAATGAGTTCATCTGTCATTTCAAATATTGATTCAGACATGATTGGGTTCTTTGTAGTTATTACCAGGGTGGAAGTGTATGTTGTCTGGATTTCAGTGAAAGGGAAGGATTACACCAATTTTTATTTTACCCAGGAAGCTCTGTAAAAGTTTTAAATTCATTAAAACGATGCATCAAAAAAAGCTTTAGTTTCAATATTCCAGTGGTTCTCAATTCCTGTCCTGGAATTTTATCAGAGGAATTACACATCTCACGAATTACATACATTTTCATATTAAACATTGCAACATACATTTAACACACAGTTTATTACTTGACAATTTATATTAACTAAATATTTTTAATATTTATAATAAATTCACTTGAGTTACATACACATTAAATAAAAGTATGATCATTTACAGTATATTCATTTTTAGAAGTATATGTCATCCTACCTCAAACTTCACTAATATGCAGTACTGAATTTTTGTCTGGACTAATATTTGCGATGACTGACAGTGATAACCAAAGGGACAGAAAATCTCATATGTCAAAATAGATCGTCGTATTAAGTCCTGCAGTGTAAATGCAAAAACTTACCACAGCAATATTGAAAAAGGAAACAAATCATTAATGGCTGAATTATTAAAAATAATTTTGTTCTAATGCTTGTGTTTATTTATTCTTCGTTTTATTCTGACATTTTATTTGACCTTTTTAAAAGTTTGCAATTACAGCAACACGTACACACACACACACATGGTTTAAATTGTTACTATTTTGTTCTCTTAGCCAAATTAAATAAAGCCATCCTCTCCAGTAACACCATCAATCAAACATGGTGACAGCAGCAATATGTTCTGCGTTTCTATTTGCAGGAGAAACTAAAAAGCTTGTTTGCATCAAGGACAAAGAAAAATACACACATCCATGAGGAGAATCCGTTTTGGTCAGCCAAACATCTGCGTTTAGGCCAAGATTGACTTCGCAGGAAAGGACAATTCATAAATATGATGGATTTCCAATCCTTCAACACTGGAGGATTACAGTGTTGAAGTGAATTACTGGAAACAAAGTGGAAATCTCTGCAGCTGTTTGCTGCTTTATCAATAAACAAAAGCACAAACAAAAGGATGTCACCACAGATTCCCAAGAGATCACAAAAACCTTCCCTTTCTTTCTAATTTGAGAATGTCACTTTTAGTTAAACACAAGCCAAATTTGCAGGATGTTGGCGTGGGATGTGAAAGCAGCATTATATAAGGATTGCAGAAAATGATGAAACAATTAAAAAGATTTGTTGTCTTCTTACAAACTACTATTCCCTTTTCATTCTCCTCTCTCACTTTGTCTAGACCACATGTGCACTCATTATTACTTGATATGACCTTTATTTTTTTTTGTTTTTTTTTTTTTGTTTTTTTTTACAACGTTACAATTTTAGCTATTTTTGATTGCACACACCTGAAGCACAAAGCATACTTCACTTGTGTGTCTTCTGAACTGGTTTCTTATATGCTATTATTTACGCTCTGTCCCAAATCGCACACTTGATGTGCACTTGTGGTCTTGTGGACGTAATGGTTGCTGTGTGCATGTGTCAATTAAGTCCACAAGACCATAGGGTGTCCCATTTGTTATTTTAGGTATCAGAAGCGAGCGCCCCCTCGATGCACACTTTTGCCAAGCAAAGTGCCATTACGTGTGGACTCGTAAGAAGATCGCGAAGGCTTTGGGTTCCATTCGAGACCGGGTCTAACAAGCCACCCCGTTCTCATCCCAAGGCGTCATATCCTGACGCTTTTGACAATGCGTATACATCCAACGCACATGGCACCCTTTAGCGTCAATATGATACACAGATATATATGGGGCAGAAGGCGCCTCCTAGTGGTCTAACCCTAACCCTACCCATAACTGAAGCGTGTTATGCTGCGTTCCAGCAACACGCAAATCAAACCACGACTTACGTGGTTTTTGAACACGCAAATCAAACCACGACTTACGACTTTATAGCATTCCAGGTCATTCACGCCAAACTACCTAGATGTAAACAAACCAGCATGGCGGACCTTACGGGGCTCACGCGCGTTTGTAATATTTTCTAACGCCAAAGGTGCTTACTCCTTGTTTATTTGTGGGAAACTGAGGAGGAAAAATAGCGCATGAGGCAAGATAAGCTGTTATGCTCTTTATTTTACTTTATTTGTATATTTGGAAATTTATGCACTCAATGGACTGAAAACTAGTTGACGTTATATTGTCCTAAAGTGTATTCTCAATGTGTACCGCCTGCAGAAACACTACATAAGTAGGGGCTGTCATTGGTTCGTCAGAGCTCGTAACTGGGAGTACATCGATCTAGTACGAGTTCACGGGTGGGAAATCACGAGTTTGACTGCCGTTCCAGTGCACTTTCACAGGTATAAGGTTGGAAAAACACGAGTTACAGGTTGCCTGGAACGCAGCATTATATTGACGCTAAAGGGTGCCGTGTGCGTTGGATGTATACACATTGTCAAAAGCTTCAGTATATGACGCCCTAGGATGAGAATGCGTTGAACAATCACATCCCACAGTTTAGCAACACTACACTGCATTTTACAGCAATCACTTGAACTGATTTGGGCATTAAGTTTAGGCTTTTAGGGAGGGACAAAAGTGTACCAGAAATGGGGTGCATTCGATTTACAACAGAAGACCAATTTTGAAACTGATTGTGGGACAATGACCTCTTAAATCACAATTGTCTTGTTTCCTGATCATTGTAAGCCAAAATCACAACTGAAAATCAAATTCAATATCTCCCACACCTAGCAGAGATTTTTATAGGTGTAAAGCAGCTTACTAAATCATTGCAGATCTTTTTGGATTTTAGATTAGGGTCCAATTCTCACTATTAACTAACTATTACCAATGACCTTTCCCTTAAAGGTGCAATGTGTAACAAAGTTGAGTATCTATTAACAGAAATGCAATATGACATCCATAACTATGTTTTCAGTGGTGTATAAAGAACTTACTTAATTAGCCGTAATGTTTTTATTACCTTAGAATGAGACATTAATAGCTCCATAACCGAGGGAATCCCCTTCTATGAAGGTCGCCATGTTGTGACGTCATATTCCTACCGTAGCCGAACGCGAACAAACAGCGCTACAGAACGCGTTTCATCACTACCTTGAAAGAGAAGTAGCGGAAAGCTGGAAGCTAGCCTTACACTCCGTGAGTAGTGACTTTTCCCTTGTGAGTGGTGTAAAATATGTAGTTGGGATTGTTTCATGTAACTTAGTTCTCCCTCGCTGTGTTATGGGTTTGTTATGTTGGGGATAGATGTGCTGTTACGTTCGTGAGACAGCTGATGATTAGTATTCATGTCATTGACCGTAAAACAGTACATTACAGGAATCACTAACCCGTCGATAGAGACTTACTAAAGTCTTTTATCACTAAAGTCGATCGCAAAGAGTTTTCAAAATCAGAGAAAAAAAAGCCTATTGTGTGTAGTAAATAGTATCTATGGGATGCAGAGATGACATGATTGTAACAGCGCGCGCACTTCCGACCTTTGGACTCATGCAGACGCGTCCCAGCTCAGCCACAGTAACAGCTCATATTAGCCAGCTAAACTATTACTACCCTGTTAGAAAAAATATATAGCTGCTCCCTCGCTGTATTATGGGTTTGCTACAGTAAGTGGGGAGAAATGTGCTGCTGGTTACGTTTGTGAGACAATCAGCTGATTATTATTTTATTAAATTATATATTAAAACCCTTGATCCTCACCTGACTATGGCTTTGTAAACCATATTCATGATGTGGTTTATAATGGACTGTGGTACAGAAACAGTGACAATGTTACACACTCTTGGCTTACTCTGGCTATTCTCTGCTGTCTCAGCCGACGAGATGTTTGTCCCGTTTTAGCAACCGTAGCTTCTTCGAAAGGGAGGGGTGAGCAGTGGGCTGAGCCCTTAGTGCAAACCTGGTGCAAACTCGCAACCGAACCACTAGATGTCGCTAAAAGTCACACATTGCTCCTTTAATCAACTCCTCTAATTACTGCATATTAATAGTTAGTAAGGTTGTTAAGTTGAGGTATTTAGTAGGATTAAGGGATGTAGAATATGGTAATGTAGAATAAGGCATTGAAGTACTAATAAACAGCTAATATCCTAGTAATATGCATGTTATAAGCAACTAGATAACTAGACCCTAACCTAAATTTCTGAATTGTCTGTAAATAGTGTAGTGATGTGTGAAGCACAGCTTACAATACACTTTCAAACCAAGCACCTTTCTGTTGGTCAATGCGGTGAATGTGTGAATCCATAGACAAATCTGTGTGAAGGAATCTTCACCCTTCATGCGAAATTCCCATGAAAATTTGCAGAAATTTGATCATGAATGGGCAAAATTCATATTTTATGAAATGAACTCTTTAAATTGAAGTTTAAATTCTGATTCTAAACACAATGTCACTGCAGAGTACTCTTTTTCTTCATTTCTCTCTCAGAGACTCACCATGTCTTTGAAACTGCCCAGTACAGCAGTGGTCAGGATTCCAAACACGAAGGCCAGAAGGTTGAGGGCAGTAAGGATCCAGAGGAGAACATACAGAGAAAGGACCTCCTGACAACTCTGCACACCAACAAACTCATAGTAATTGTTCAGATATCCTCCACTGGGAAAAAAAAGCAAGCAGGCAAATCATTGTCATGGTATTATGTGTTATTTCACATTAATAACGCATCTACTGCAACTAGATGTTCTGAAGAAAATCTAAGTGGCTCATGCTCTGTGTGGTGCGAAATGAGTTTCCTTACTTACTTTTAGGAATTTAAACCCTCAAAACATGAATAATACTGTAGCAATAGTTATATTTGCCTTAGCTTTCTATTATGACATTATTATTATTTATTGAGCATTATTGATGAGTGTTTCTTTAAAATGTGTCTTCACAAATATGTGAATTACTTACTTGGCACAATCATACAAATCACAACAGTAACATGTTCCACTGCGAACTTTCATATCACAGGACTCTGTTAGGCCTTGACAGGGAACCTACAAAACAAAGTAGGTTTAGGAAATAAAATGTTATAGGCCATTCAACACTTGAATGTGGGTAAGTTTAGGGTAAAAAAAGCAACATTTTGAACAAAAAGCGGAGAAAATCGCATTGTCTGGATCGCATTTAGAACGATTATCAAAATTCGAAGATGGAATGGATCGCTTCCATCAACACCCCCAGTCCTATAGCTTGTCCTGGGTTGACAGCTCATTCGGTAACATTAGGCAGATGTGATTTATTTCCTGTTTATTTTTTGATATTTGCGTTATTTTAGATGTGCATATGCTTCAATAACTTGTTTCTGCTTTTTCTTTTCATGTGTTTTGGTCGGGAGATTCTGTACTCTTATAGAAGTTGAGTAATAGCTCCCCCTACCATGTAACAGTGAAAACATGGATTGCCGGAAAGTTCCGTCAATGGCGGTGAGTTAACTTTACTTAATTACTTAATCATGAAAAAGTACTCTCTTTAAATATATATAAATAGCATTTTATTTTATTTAAGATTTGCAGAATACTGCAAGTGCACATTCAATAAAATGAACCACACTTCTTTTTTACAAGGGATATTTTACAAGAGGATTTGACTCACTGTAGCGTAGTAGTTCTCATAGATGTAGCTATTTCCACTGGTGTAGAACTGACATCTTCCTGCCCTCATTGGACGCATATCCTGTTGACAGAGTGTAAGAAATGTCTACAGTTTATCCGTTTCCTTTGGAACTGTTTTAACAAACTTTTTTTTTTTTTAATACAATTCCCTTTTTGGAGTGACAAGAAACAGTAGAATGCCTTTTGTTTGGAGAAGCTCACAGTGGGGTTTTCTTCTCACCACACCTTATCCCTTCAATCCCATCCTTCTTCTCTTTATGGGCCTCATCCATGCTGCTAAGACAGATGATCTGTCCTCTAAAGTTTTACACAAGTACGAAAGAGCGCTAGTATCCAGTGTCTTCCACATTTCTCCAAATTAAGCCATTGAATGTATTTTGACACTGAAATCTGTGACGGGTTGCATAGACTAGTCTTACAAGTTATCCATCTTTTTTTCCCCTTCAAGACTGGTTGTAACTTTTAAAAGTCAGTTACATAAAAGGTAGATTAGTCTAAATTGAATCCAAAAAGTAGCCTAAGACTGATATCTATAATTAACTGCTAGATAGTCAGACTAGTTTTTAAGACACAGTCTTATCATCATATTGGCTATGTTCATGGAACTGGCTTCTGGGCTGAACATGTGATTGTGCAGAGACAAGAATGCAGATCTCCAGTATAGTACCCTTTGGTTGCTATAGCATTGCTAAATGGTGAATGGCAGCTAGGCAGTTGCTAAGGTGGTTTTTATGCAAAATTGTGAATGGTTAATGTACTCACAATGTTGAGCAGGATGAAAACGCCATCAACCAAAAGACACAAGAAGCTGGAAATGATACCAAAACTCAGGAACACAATGGCTGCGATCAGCTGGACAGAAAAAGAAAAATGGATTATAGATACAAATATACATTTGGATTGACAAACAAAAGAAATTCTGTCATTTTTATTTATTTTTGGTACATTTTCTCCTAAATACATAACAATATTAAAAAAAAATATTTCTTGGAATGTTTTATATAATATTTTTTTTTTTTGTTGAAAATAATAATAATAATATATAAGTTCAAGTTCTAAATCAGGCTGTATGTGGCCCTCAAAGTGTAAAGAATGTATTAGCCTAATGTTGTCAAGGTCATGAAGTGTTTCCTGTTGTCAAACAAATAATTACTATACATTTATACTTATCACAATGTTAATGTAATTTACAAAGAAGCCTAATGCACACACACCTTAAAAAGACATTTATTCAGTAATTTACACATCACTGTTGTCTTTT
Organism: Pimephales promelas; assembly: GCF_016745375.1. The sequence continues at coordinate 1,198,476 of NW_024122008.1, forward strand.
ATTATTAATATTATTAATATTAATCCCATTAATAATATTTTTGCTTCAATTAAATGCCACATGTATTCAAATGGAGCCGGAAAAGCGCATAGTTTTGACATTTGATATGTCAAATTATTTTAGCCATCTACCTAGCTAACAGAATTTTGTTAATTACTTTGATTTTGTAATGACCAATATACAATCTAATCAGAAATTAGGAATACTTTAGTTCAGTGATTCAGGTCATATGATTGTGAAATGATGATTATGTTATAACATAACCAACAACATCAGATCACCTTTTCTCTTTGTTCATCTGACTGTCATAACTCATGTACAGCAACCAGACAAAATCTAAAGTTAAACAAAGTTCAACTGCCCTAACGAAACCAAACACTGATCACCACAATGGTGACTGAAATTAGATTTTTCTTCTTTAGTGATTTTGGTCATCAGGTGTCATCAGTAATGCATCATCACTCAATCAAAAACTTAAATTGCACATTAACTTTAACACTCTTCAGTGTTAATTTAACACTCAAATTTTAAAACTCTTGAGTTTTTGCTGTGCAGTAACATTCTGTAAAAAAAAATATGTTCTTGGAATGTTAGAAATAAACATTACTACCATATTGAATTTCTAGTCTAAAATTACAGTTAAAGAACGTTTGAGGAACATTATACCTTTTAAAACACGTTCATCGAACGTCAAGAAAACTAGACATTTTTCACGATCGCAGAACCAACACTGAATATTTGGAGAACGTTCTTATAACAAAATTCAGTTAGCTGGGTAAAATAACCACAAGAGGACTAATTATATTTAAACACTGCTTCATTTGACATGAACTTTAATGTTGTAAATACCTTCCCTTTTAAATAAACATGTATATACACGTGTCATATGTGCACATACACACAGCATTTGTCCAAATATTGGATACCAGCCAGGACAAAGAAGACGCATAGTATTTGTCTTGTCCAAAGCCTATACATTTTTATTTGATTCCTGAGGGCACAAAAAAACTCATCTGGCTTTGAATCTAGCCATAAATTACATATAACTGACTGTAATGTCTAAACAAAAAGTACTGTATTTATTTCAATATGCAATATGATATCCACAGGGACAGATCTTTATTCAGCTGATCAGAGACAGACAGCCAAAAGGAAGCTGAACCCACCGCCAACAGAGAGACATATGCAAAGAAAAGGATATGCAGAAAAGGAGAGGCAGGAAGAGAGAAGGTGGATCGAGACACTAAATAGACATACTGTATGAAGGTCAATAGAGGATCAGAGATCAATAACAGGAAGGAAAATAAAAGAACAAGGTTTACGCTCAGGATCTGTGCTTCTTGTTCAGTTAAGTGAAATATACCAGATGTGAATCACAGTTCAAAGATGGGAACGAGGAAAATATATTCAGACTACATAGAGACTACATGCATATCGCAGTCAAATTTCAAAATTAAAAAATACATAAATAAATAAATATGTTTTTAAATGAAATATCAGTGTTTATCTATGCACATAATTATTTTATTTTTAATTCATGTGCCTTCCTAATCATTAAAGGGGGGGTTGATTATGATTTCACTTTTTTCATTTTAAATAGTGTGTAATGTTGCTGTTGGTGCATGAACAGTATCTGCAAAGTTGCAGCGCTGAAAGTTCAGTGTAATCAGAGAAAAAAATCAGAAAGTATATTGCCTAAAAACTCGATTGGGACTACAGCTGGGTTTTAGACGTCACTAACCCACACATTTACATCAACCCCTCCCTCTGGAAAATGCAAAAAAGGGCATGCGCATATTTCTGCGGCTCGTCGAGTGTGTTTTGTTCACCCAGCTGTCAGGTCTTCTGTGTTCGAGTTTCCCACGGACGATGTACTTCGTCATCAATGGGTACAATTTATGTTTGATTATGTTCCTGAAAATGACGATATTAATCTAGCTCTCTGTGCTGCGCATTTTACGGAAGACAGCTTCCAGAATCTCCACGAGTTCAATGCCGGATTCAACAAGAAACTGTTACTAAAACATGAAGCAGTTCCGACTTTAAATCAAGAGGCAGCAGTTGTTGGGCCACAACCTGTAAGTAGGCTTAGACTTAATCATTTTAAATGTATTTGCATGTATAATTCCAGATGTAGCCTTATTTTTTTTCAAATACCAGCGCTGGCTTTATAGCCACTCGGCTACTAGTTATGCTATTTTCTGTCTACAACAAACGCGTACAAACATTATGGACCTGAATTTTGTATAAATATTAATGTTTTAAACGTATTTTTCATGTATATATGCTTTATGACGTTATTTTCGATTTGATCAAGACCGTAAACTAATGTCAACGCTGTTTGTGTTCAACATTAGTAGCCAGTCAGTTGCTATTGTTGCCAGTCAGATGCTATTGTGTTAAACAAACGTGTATAAAGTTAAAAAATGTAGCAAATTGTCATTCAGAAACGTTTAGTAAGAGCCGTGTGTGGCGAGGTTCTGCTTGACTCTTACATCGCCGCTTTCTCGGTCTGATTCTGCCTCAAAATGATACTGCAGTTCACACCATTATTTACATCTGGAGCGCAGGCACGTTTTGCCCGTAAAGGTAATGGGCGTGAAGTATCCGGACAACGTGAGCGACAGTTTAGCCAATCACCACACACCAGCCCAAACTAACCAATCTGAGCCCACTGCCTGTTTCTGAGGGAGTGGTTTCATAGAATCAGGAAGTCGACCGCTCCTTCAGGGGACAGAGGAGAGCGTGGCATACAATAAAGGTGAAGTTTATAAAAAAGAAAAACCACGACTATATGTTATATTGCACAACCATAAACAGAATCATGCAAAGCAGTCAACCCCCCCCCCCCCCCCCCCATCATCTCTCTTGATGATGTGTTTATGGATGCTCCGATGGAACAACCTGTCAATAACATAATATGACATCACAGCAATAGCAAACTGCAACCATCCAATGGTTCAATCAATCCCAGATGGGCAAAATTCTGCCCAACATTTTTTTCATTTTATTTTACTTTTCTTTATTCAAATACTAGAGAATAATGATGAATATTGTCTGAACCTCTCACTGTGAGAAAGAACGTGTTATCAATAAGTTTTGGGGGAAAGATTCCAGTTAGAGCCAGAGCTTGAAAAACTTCAGCCTTGAAGAAGTATCCTGTGTATCTGTGCTAGTATTTTTGTGTTGCAGACAAGTATTGGTGAGGAGAACAACTGCCACCCTGGGGAGATGGATTGACTCGTTTTTCTCAACAAGCTGGCACTTTTCTCATTAGAAACTCAGTTCTGTGACCCAGGAGGGTCACTTCTAACCTAACTCAGGGTCCGGCTGTCAGCCGTATCATCAATGAAGGTATGCTTCTGCTTAACAGTCCATGTGTGGACATTTTCTAAGATTATCTATTTCTTAGCCAATTAGAATCATTCAACCTGAAGTAATGACATATCTTCATGATTTTCTGAGAGTATAATTGGTGTGAAAAATGTGAAAGAGGCCTACGAAATCCTTCCTGAGTGTTGAAGCTGACTTCTGTTGAAATTACAAATGAGTCTTCAGTAAAACTTTTAACTCCTTGTCATTCATTATATCTGGTCCTTGGATCTTTAACTATAAATTTCCCTACAATGTATATGTCACAGTCTTCGTCTTCACCTGTTTGTCTCGTCATCTGCACCACGCTTCCCCGGATCCTTTTGTTTCCTCTCCTGATCTCACCCCCTCATCAGCCACCTGTTCCTCGTCTGTTCGTCATCATTTTCACCTGTTTGCACTCCATTTAGTTTGATTCCTCTGTCTATTTAGTTCCATCTGATTCAGTCTGTCTTTGTCAGTCGATGTTCATGTTACCCGATGTGTGCTCCTGTTTACCTGCCTTCCTGCCGTATGTTTATAATAAATTCGTGTTTGATGTCAATCTGGATTCCTCCCGCTCCTTCGTCCTGCACTCCTGCACCCCTGCACCACACCCCGTGACAGTATAACTGTTTAATTAGCCTGGTCCCACCAGACTCTTGTACATTTACATTTATTCATTTAGCTGACGCTTTTATCCAAAAGCGACTTACAATTGCTTTATATGTCAGAGGTCACACGCCTCTGGAGCAACTAGTCTTGCTCAGGATATTTTACTTTTAGTTGTCTCCACATAGGGATGTATCAGAAAGCTTTTCTCTGACACTGTTGTCTAAACTTTATAAAGGGTTAAATCATGGTCATAAGGAGAAGTGGAAATGATGCCAAAGATTTTCCAGTTTTTCCCATCTCAACAATTCGTTTTGAATTAGTACTTGAATCAAACCCTTGCAAATTGAATCAAATACCCTTTAAGGTTACCATCACTATGCTCTGGAAATCAAGCTACAATAATGTGGACAGCACTTTCTTTTGAACCATTGTTGAGTTAGGCTGAGAAAGCGGACATTTAATTTCTGCCATCATATCAACTACAGTAGGTTAAAAGATGTTGGTTGGCCACCAACAAAGCAAACTGCCTCAAAGAACTGCTTCAGATGGCCGCAGAAAACATATAAACAGCCACTAACGCCTCAAGAAACTGCATATCCTTGTGGAAATTTCATGGTTTTGTTCTATTAATGCCATTCATGCAATGTTTTCGAGCTTTGTAATTATCATAACATTGTTTTATTAAAAAGCCTGTGTTTAAATTTCCTTTATTTTTCATTTAGAGTTACTAATGCTCATTTGTTTTTGATTATTATACAGCTCCAAAACAAAGTTTAATTTGTGATTATCTAATATATCACATTTTATCAGCAACTATAAAAGAATATATTATAGTTAGTTGTATTCATTTAAAGGTGAAATCATTGTTTATTGGTGCCAGGAAACTTGAAGCCAAATTCTGAAATCTTATAAAGCCAAATTCAAAACAGCAAGTACTGTAGCACATGTGAACAAAACTTAGAAACACAATAAATGTTGTAGCTGCAGCACATTAGCTTTTTTAGACCTCACACCATCTATGTCCTCGTCAAATAATGTACCTTTATCTTATTATTTCATTATTTAGATGAACATCATGCCTGAAAATAATATTCCCTGGTTGGAATTCAATGATTGTGTCCATGATTCATGGATCCATGTCCATGAATCCATGATTGTCTACTGTGCTGTAAGTAAAATGTAATATGCTTGGAATAATACAGATACATTTATTTTTAATTTAATAATATAAAAATAATGTCCTGTTATATTATGTGATTATTTAAATCACCTCTTTAAAAATTGTAAGCTATACATGTATCTTTGAAATATTTTTTCTCAAATCTCGAAAGGATGTATGACATTTAAAAATAAAAATATGGAAATTAGCAGAAATAAGTTAATGTAAACTCTTATTTACATGAGGTAAACAAAGCTGCTGTTAATAATACATTTTACAATTGTATTACTGTAACGGCCCATTTGTTGCTTTTTTATTTTTCTCTTTTTTTAAAGTGTAGTACATCTTTTATCATGCAAAGATAAAATCTCATAATCATGCAAATTATGTGTAGCCTGTAGCCCAACAGTTCTGGTGCTCAAAAAGGATTAAGGCTATGTTTACACGGAAACGATTCTGAAGAGAAAATGCAAAAGTGGCGTTGCGTTTTCAAAGTTTTTAAGTTTTCACCCGCCAGCGTTCTCGTGTAAACAGGGCCTTAAACAGAGAATTTTGAATTGATTCCTATTGCAAACTCAGGCCCTGTTTACACGAGAACGCTCGCGGGTGAAAACGTACAAATATTTTATCGGATGTGCCTTTCGTTTACACGGCAACAGTGTTTTTGAGGCTCAAAAACGCAAAATAGTGAAACCACCCTCCTGAGTGAAAATCTTAAAAACGCTCCACCGCCGCGTTACCGTGTAAACGGTAAAAACGCAAAAGTCTGCTTGACGGTGAAAGTTGTACGCAGGCGCGTGGACTTGGTGGTGTTGGTCAGAGATGTGGATTCAGATGGCAATTAAATTACCACACGACCTTGGTGTTTGTCAAAAAAACAGCAGGTAATTCAGCCAGGGATTATGGATTCGGAAGGCAATAAAATCACTGAATAGCCCCAGTAAATCATGAAAATATCGTATCCCCTATATGAAGTTTATTGTTTCCCAAACCTGTTCCTGGACGCACACATTTTCCAACTCTTCCTAATCAATCAGACCTGAATCAACTCATCAGCTCGTTAGTAAAGACTCCAAGACCAGAAATATATAGTACAGATAAGGGAGACAGACATACAAAACGTGCACTGTTGGCGCGCCTCCAGAAGCAGGTTTGGGAAACACTCGTCTAACATACAGTCTAATTCTGATTTTGTAACACCACAAAATAGAAAACAATCATTCCAATTGGGCCAGATTAATATGGTTTCACAAAAACAAAGGAACAAAGAAGTAGGTCCCAGCTGGGAAAAGTCATCATCAATTATGGGTACTTCCAGCCTCCAAACATGAAACCACTCACAGCTGTAGCCAATAATGTCCCAATGGAGATCACTATAAATCTGGGAACTTTGCTTCTCCTTCAGGTTGGAATGGCCTGGGTGCAGACACCCGCAGGACAAGGCACAGCTGGAGCAATACATGGTTAAACCGCTAACACCTGCATTACCAACTTTGCCTTTCTTTTGTTCTGTCTTCTCCCTTAAAGGTGGCCTACTGTGCAAGCAGCTGTCATGGCCAGACCGGGAAGAACCTAAGTTCTAGTTTAGATTCCTTTTGGCCATCCTATGTTTTTGGTAAAACCCTGCTCCCACCACTCTTCTGGTTGTGTTTGGTGGCAGCTTAAACCTAGCTAGTGACGGGAAACCGAGGCTTCCTGAAGCATTTGAGGCTTTCATCAAATTGTGCCGGAAAAAGGTTCAAAGCTTTTAACACAATGTGAATTAGTGACATCTGTTGGTCACACTTGTTTTCTCCACCATATCTAACAAATCACAGCAGAGCAGAAAAAGCATGTGACCAAACAAAGCTTTGGAAGTCCGTGAAGCACAAGTGTGGGATCAATACAGTTCTATCTAATCTCATCTAAATTAATTTGTGCCAATGAGACCAAAACTCATGTCATGTGTAGCCTGGTCAACAGATTCACATATTGATATATATATATATACTGTATATATATATATATATATATATATATATGAAGAGTTCAGATGCAAAAGCCTCTAAATGCCATTTGAAATTTTCTTTTTTAATGATGATTTTTATCAAACTTGTATATTTAAGTTCAGCAATTTCACTTAAATAACAATTAATAAGTAATTATCATTGCCATTTAAGTGAAATCACTGAACTTAAATATACAAGTTTGATAAAAAATTATCATTTTAGAAAAAAAATTCAAATGGCACTTAGAGGCTTTGTGCATCTGAACTCTTCATATATATATATATATATATATGAATGTGGATCAATACAATAATATTGATCTACCTTTTCTGTCAAAGATACTAGAAAAGGCAGTATCCTCACAATGTTCCTTTTTTTTTTAGAAAGAAATGGTATCTGCAAGGATTTTCCACTCAGGATTTAGACCATACCATAGTACTCTTATCATCATTGTGGTTCTATCTTGCTATTGGTGTTAATCTTAGTGCTGCATTTGATACTATTAACCACAACATTCTTTTAATTAGACTCAAAAATTATGTTGGCATTAGTGGAGTTGTAACACAGTCTCATCCCAAGACGTCATATAACTGAGGTCTTGTCAACATCTGCCTTTTTAGGGTACCCTTAAACGTCGGTTAGATGACGATCCCGGGCCGTCATACAACTGACGCTTTACCTTTGACGTCAGTTAGGTGACGGGGTAGGTTTAGGTCTGGGGTAGGGTTAGGATCTGATAACGTCATCTAACCGACGTTTAAGGGTACCCTAAATAGGCGGATGTTGACGTATGGTCAAAAGACGTCCCAAGACGTCAGTTATATAACGTCTTGGGATGAGACTGCGCTGGGAATTGCATTAGTAATGGTTTAAATCATACTTATCTGACTGTTATCGGTTTGTAGCAGTAAATGAGGAGATGTCTTATCGATCATTCATTGTAAGCGTAAGTTCATAAGTTCGTTATGGAGTACCACAAGTCTTAGTACTAGGACCGTTATTGTTCACTTTGTACATGCTACCCTTAGGAGATATCATTAGGAAGCATGGCATTAGTTTCACTCTTATGCTGATGATATGCATATGCTCTATATTTCTTCACGCCCTGACGAAACTTACTAATTCACAAAATTAATGGAATGCATAGCTGGCATAAAAAACTGGATGACTAGTTATTTCCTACTACTTAATTCTGAAAAAAACAAAGATTCTGATTATTGGACAAAAAACTTCCTCATGTGCTCACCAAGAATATTGTCAAACACTTGATGGCTGCTCTGTCAAGTCTTCGTCGTCGGTTAGGAACCTGGGTGTGCTCTTTGACACCATCATTTGACACCATCATTTGAAAGTCACGTTTCTAGTATCTGTAAAACTGCATTTTTCCATCTTAAAAATATAAATTACGTCATGTGCTCTCAATGACAAATGCGGAAAAATTAGTAGTTAATGCGTTCATGACATCAAGGCTAGATTATTGTAATGCAATTATGGGTGGTTACTTTACTCAATAAACAAACTACAGCTGGTCCAAAACACAGCAGCTCGAGTTCTTACCAAAACCAGGAAGTATGACCTTATTAGCCCGGTTCTGTCAACAATGCATTGGCTGCCTATTAAACAGCGTATACATTTTAAAATATTGCTGATTACTTACAATCAAAGCACTAAATGGTTTTGCTCCCCAGTACTTCAGCAAGCTCTTAAAGCATTATAGTCCTTCACATCTATAGCTATCTCAAAATTCTTTGATTTCTTCTCTGTCAGTCTCTGATGCTGTTCAAGTTGTAAACACAGTGCAGCGCTTCCGGGTACTACATCAGAACGCCAGCTCAGAAAGCTCTCGGATGTCATCAAAAAATATCTTCATTTGTGTTTTGAAGATGAATGAAGGTCTTACGGGTTTGGAACGAGATGAGGGTGAGTAATTCATGACAGAAATTTAATTTTTGGGTGAACTAACCCTTTAATTCTATTCGTCAGGAGCAGTTTCCATGTTTCAGTTCATGTTAGTATTGTGTATTCACCATGGTGAATGTGCTTTCCGTATACCTAAAATGCCACTTTATTTTAACATAGTTTAATTACTGTGCTGGCTTATACCAATTTGCCTGACAAGCCCCCCCTAATAATTATAATTGTCCCTCAATTGATATTCTTGATGTTTCTATGCTGCAATCCCGCTCTATTTGTTGTAAGGAAGACACAAAGTTACATTTTTAGGCTGGTCTGCCTTATGGTCTAACAGTACTTATCAATGTCATAATGATTGACCAATCAGATCATTGAAGGCGGGGCTTTGTTCACAGAAGACAAGTGCGAATTCCAACATGACTCTTTAGTTTTAGCAGTGAAAGGGTGTGTAGTGAAAGGGTGTACCATGAGTGCTCGCTCTTGTGTTCAAGCACACGAAAGAGTACGAGCGCTCTTGTAAAAATTTGTTGCAATCTAAAACATCACCGATAGAGGCCGCTAGGAAATACGTATAGCACCTTTAATGTGATGAAACAAGATAAGTTTTGCATTTGTGACATAGTTGACACAAATAGGAGTGATAATAGGCCTATGTGCAAAAAGCTTAAATTGATAATTTCATAACAATTAGCAGACCTAGAATTTCTTTTAACATTCTTACATTACTTACGACAGTTACACTTGTAAAACTAATTTTACAATAGGCCTATATGTGTAAAGTAAAGTAGGATGGTACTACCTAAATTTGATGTTTTTTTTGTAACAAATATATTAGTATTAAAGTGGGCCACGGGAAAATGTGGATTCCCATGGCCAAACCAGCAGAGAACCACCGATGTAGAGTGTACAGTAGTTTATGCTGGAGCTGAGTACAGACGGACTGACAACAGTCCCATAAACACTGGGCAGAAAATCAGCTCATGCTGTGTGTACATGACCCAGCAAATATTAGAGTAAGTGATATTGCCATTTTAAAAAAAGTACAAGAGGCACAGACAGAAATAAAGGGTGCCCAATTCGCCTGGAACACCAATCTGGAGTAAAAACTGTGGCTTGGACATGTATCTGTCCCAGTTCACTGAAATTTAAAAGTTCTGTTACATATTACAATAGCAGAATAAATAACCTGAAGAAATCAAAAATCCAAAGATAGGCCTACAATGTTCTGGCCTGTGCCATGGGCATTCAAATGTGTGTGGTCTGCTTGCTTTGAACACTTTGCCTGAACATCATTTATGTATTAAAGAAAGTTGTTTTATTTTAAAGCACGTCTGTTAAATCAAGTATAACTGTTACATCGCCAAACATTAAATATCTGTGAATCATTAAAGGTGCCATATGTGATAATTGAGGTAACAATATCCGAAAAATGAGCTACACGCATCAAAGAATGAGAAGAAATAAGTGCAATGATGTCATTAAAAAACTGACAAGTTATAGTGCTGCCGAGATATTAACCTGAATTAGCATGCTAAATTACTAGCCCCGGCCCGGCAGGTGTCGTAATACCAGTTCCGGCCATGGGAGGCGGTATGCGGACGGGCAACGTTACCACCAGCCAAACTCCAATACACGAGTGATTGTATATAGCGCTTTTCACAATATAATTTGCATCACTCATACCCTATACCAACAAATAAATAAATTATATGCTTTTCTGGTTTTTGGCACTCCGAGCAATTTCTGAACTTTGTATTTTGAGCACTTTTTGCTTTGTTTTTGCGTCTTCACAATGACTTGGTTTAATTTTCAAGTCGCTTTGGATGAAAGCGTCTGCTAAATGACTAAATGTAAATACATTTACTACACGTGCAACTGTCAATGGTTTTTGCCTCTTTTCTACTTACTGTTACATCACTAATTAATTAATTAATAATTAGAATTAACCTGAAATCACCTAGGCTACTGGAAGAAATCAACAATCCCCATAAGAAAATTTGCTTAATTAAGCTTAAAAATGTAAAGATTCAGAAAGGTTTGTGTGGAGGTTAGGTTTAGGAGGGTTGTGATCTGTGAAAATATATTCAGCTCAGTGTAAAGACAATACAACTCTAATTCCCACCACAAACCAGATCTGTGTGTTTGCAGTTTTGGTTATACTTGTGAGGACCAAAGTTTTGAAAAAGTCTGACTTTCTCATTTTTTTGCATATAAAGTTTCTGGGGTTTTTTTTATAAAATTTTTTATTTATTATAAACATTTGAACCTATACATAGTTCCCACAGGCAAAAAAATTGTCACGTGACCTCCCCGGAGACGCCATCTTTGAGGGCAAAACCGCTGTGTTTACCATAGGCGTTTACAACGTTTTATCAGAGAATGTCGTTTTACAAACAAATATTTATGTCTGTTTATATTGTTATGCAAATCATGAAAAGACAAAGTGTAATAGATTATAAAGAGACTATTAAAACAAGACATAGAGAGGTACAATGCGAAAATTTCATTCATAAATGGTGTGTATCCTTATGCAACAAAAGAAGCACTGAGCACCGATTATGCAACTTTGCCTCAGATACAGTATTTTCATGTGTACAATTATCTGGTATTGGTGAGGAGTTTTTACACATGTGAGCAATTCCAAGCCTGGAAATCACTGGAGGTGTACGATCAGATTGACGTGGGGTTGGTTTGGTGACGTTTGCTCAAGTGCAATCAATGGAAAAGTAACTTAAGTCATCATAGCGAAGTAGCATGATGCTAATCTGTCTATTAAAAAGCCATAGCCTGCACAACTTAATTCCTATGTTCCCCAGTCACCGGTGATTTCTGTAATATGCATGTACTTGCGGGCGTCATGGTTCGGTGCATGAATATTAAAATAAATAACTCGCGTGCAATTTAATTAATGTAATGAGGAACTACATTATACGCGGGATCTTTAGGGACATAATCTGAGATTGCAATGCTGGAATGTGAGATCAAACAGTGGAAACAATGTTGTTTTGTATGTTTTTAATACCTCGTCATTTTGTTCATAGAGGACATTATTCAAACTGCAATGTGCTAACTTATATTTATTTACACTCGCAATAAAACACAACATTGTGCTTTTGTCAAACAAATTCTTGCGTGTTTTGAGTGAGTTTCTTTCCTGTTTATGCTTGCCAGCCATAATCTCCGTCGTTGTTCGGACAAAAGCTTAGTCTTCTCACATCCATATGGAGTCTAATGACGGGTATAGTGTAAAATCCCGATTTAACTGAACCTCCGGCACGATTTTATCATCCATTGACCCAGCAGGAGATGACCATTTTCACTTTATAGCACGAAACTCATTTCACTTCGTTCAACTCGTATTGCTTCTTCTTATGTTTTGCCCTAAGCAATGGCGCCGGGTCGGCAAATGCCCGTATGTTGTGACGTCATGTGGGAACTATGTATTGTGAAGAATGTGGTCAAGTGATCTTTATAAAACTTTAGAAATTCATCCAAACTGAAACGTCAAAAAAGTTCAAATCATCTTACTGCGCATGCATAAAACCTCATAAAAGCTCACTGAAATGATGCAGTCGGAACCTATATAATAGAGTTCTCATGCTGTTCTTCAGGCAGAATCTTTTTGTTTTTAGCAAAATATCTCACCATTCACTGATGAGTCCCGGTCGAACTCACTCACCATTACAAGTTTGGTCTAAAACACAACTACTCTCATGTTTTGCCGTAGGACAGCAATTACGAGTAAAATTTCTTTTATTTTTGCAGGACTGTGATATGAAGAGAGAACAAAGTAACATATCTTTAGCAACAGTGTGAAAGTGAATAACACATAACAGGCACAAATAGCAGAATAAACATACTGTATCTTATATCTCAATTCAATATGCGTCACATAAACATGCGTTTTCAAATTTGTCGCAACTAGCGTTTTCAAAAAGCTCAGTTTTCACAGGACTCCCGTCTTAGTGGGGACAGAAGGGCAAAACGGAGAGAAAAAGATATTATTATGTGGTCATTCAGTCATATTATTATGTGAAACATTCAACCAGAACCATTCAGTAGCACTGTGGTTAAAAAAAAAAAATGGATTTCTTGTGTTTTAAAATGTTTGTGCTTCACATATTTGCACGTTGGAAGCGTGAGATTAGAATGTTTCCATAACCACAGACCACAGTGAAGAAAAGGGACAATAAAAGATTGTACATATATTTTGTGAAGCATAAAAGGACCATTGCAGGATGTCGAGGTATCATGCTGAGCAGGAACATAAAACAGAAAGACAAAAAAGATGGAAGATGGAAAACGTTACATGGGATATCTACCAGCTGTTTGCGGTTTTCTTCCAGGCATAGTCCAAGAACTCCCAAGAAGGATCCAAACGCCAACTGTAATCAGCAGACAGACATAAATGTAAAAAGAGAAGCAAAGGATGCAAAATTCTCTGGAGAACATTAGCATGACCATACGAGCACTGGAAATCATTATCATGGATTCAATTCATTTCAAGCTAAATTAACTTTCATTCTATGGGTTTATCAAGCTTATATGACAAGAAGAGGAAAATACATAAATATTTCAGTGTTCGTGAGATTACATCCTGTTTTGGAATATATATCCTTTGCTCAAGATGTTGACGATCCAATCTCTTTGCATGCAAAACTTCCTGACCGTCAGCTTATGAGAGCTGACATACTTTAGCTATACTCATAACCCGGGTCTCCAGTAGGGTATCTGCTGGAGTTTCAAAGACCAGCCAAGTTCACAGATGGAAAAGAGATGTTTTGGCAACACAGTATGCGGTTTACTTCTCACTGTCAGACTGACTTTATCATCTCATTTTTCTTGCTGTGAACCCATTGATAATATTTGACATTGTATCAACAAGAAGCCCCTTGTTTATAATGTCTGAACAGTCTTGAGCTCACAGATGAAGTCACTAATGCAATTTATTAATTAGCGAAATGCAAATTAAGGTATTATAAGGGCTGACACTTCAAGGATTAGTTCACAAAAATGGGGAGAAATTCTGTCCTTATTTATGTTTTTCTAAATCCATATGCCACAAAGGAGGCATTCTGAATAATTTATAGTTATTCTGAATAATTTTTAGTTAGATAAAAAGGATGCAAAAGTATAATATATATTCATGGACAATCTATGCAATCTATGGTACATTCATGGAACTCAATCTCTGTGGAACCTATCCAACAGGTATTTGCAAGTGAATTGAGGGGTACAATAAAAAATACTCTAAAAATGGCCCAAGAAAAAAAAAATATTTAAAAAAGTTGATCATATATTATATGAGATACTTGGAAATCCTAGCTTGCTAGGTGTCGTAATAGGACTACAGATGTGGGATGGTGCTTGACCATTGACTGCCCTGTATGCTAGGAATCTGTTTTCAACCTGATTCTGATTGAAACGATACAGTCTTAAAGGAGTAGTTCACTTTTAAAAAAAACTTTTGCTGATAATTTACTCACCCCCATGTCATCCAAGATATCCATGTCATTCTTTCTTCAGTCAAAAAGAAATTAAGGTTTTTGATGAAAACATTCCAGGATTTATAATGGACTTTACTGGTAACCAAATGGTTCAAGGTCCAAAAGACAGGTTTAGTGCAAACTGCAAACTGTTCAGGGCTTTAAACGATTCCAGACGATGAATAAGGGTCTTTTTATCAAACGAAACGATCGCTCATTTAAAATAAGAATAACAAAGTTTCAGTTTTATAAGCTCAAATGGTCGCCTTGCTCTGTTCTGTGATGTGTGTTTGTGACTCTCCTGTTCGAACTCGTTTATCAAAATGAACAAATCTTTTTTTGCGTCATTCAACAAACGAAATGAAAAGATTCGTTCATTTTGATGAACGAGTTTGAACAGGAGAGTCACGAACACGAATCACAGAACAGAGCAAGGCGACCATTTGAGCTTATAAAACTTAAACTTTGTTATTCTTATTTTAAATGAGTGATCGTTTCGCTTGATAAGACCCTTATTCGTCTAGAATCGTTTAAAGCCCTTTGAACAATTTGCAGTTTGCACTGAAACTGTCTTTTGGACCTTGAACCATTTTGTTCCCATTGAAGTCCATGTCTTGAAAGAAAGACACGGACATCTTGGATGACATGGGGGTGAGTAAATTATCAGCAAAAGTTTTCTTTAAAAGGGAACTACTCCTTTAAGTATGTTGGTTCTTGATGGAATGAACAATAACATGAGGTTTGGTAAATTCAGCTTTAGATGATGGACCTGAGTGTCATTTACATTAGAATGATAGTAGAAAGAGATGACGATGTTACAAAGAGTAAGATACACAGGTCAGAGTACTGAGCCCTGTGGAACGCAATGGATTGATTGGTGTGGCGATGAAGTGGATCTTTTCCATGATAAGAAAGAAGAATTTTTTCAATGTTCTTTGTTTGATTCAGCAATTGATTCCCATGCAGATTATCCTGTTATCCTGACCAACAGAAAGCCGCTTGGTTTGAAAGTGACGTCTCTGTGAGCAGTGTATCATACATTGCTACAGTATTGACAAAAGACAATGGATATTTTTTACCCACAAAATTTCACAGAAACTTTACTAACGTGCTGAGTATGTAACAAAATGATTTTCATAATCATGAAATGGGAAATTAAAAGGTTCCTATTTGTCAACAAACTCAAGTCTGTAAATTAGGAGAATCAGTGTATGGAATGGAATTCACTTTATTGTCACTTAGTCACAATACCAGCGAAACTGGCGATCAACCTGTCCATACAAACATATACAATATGACAAGGGGGTAGACAGGACAGGAAGACAGGGACTTGAGGGAAAAATACAGCAAACAGAAAAATATGGGCCTATAATCACATGTCAAAGCCCTAGAAAATTACACAAACCTACATTACACGCATATTTGCTGTCAAAAAAAAACAAAAAACGATTAAATGCTATTTCTTGGAAATTAATCTTTCAGCACAGGCTAAATCATAAATCAATGCATTTTAAGGATTTTTTTAAAAGGGCTGGTAAGAATCAAAATGATTTTATCCAAAACTTAATTTAGTAATTGTATTTCAGATAAAACTGTGATACTCCTGCGTCAAAGTAGTGTGCGATTTTCTCATGAAAATTTGTCTTGGAAGGTTTGGTTGGTCTCTGTCTTTTTTGGCAACTATTATTAGTCAAATAGAGTCAGAGCAGTGAATTTGGCTTGGGTTGTTGTAGGAATGACTGCTCCAACCAAAATCTGTGTTTTTCTTGACAGATGACCCATTTGAAATGTCTGCTTTCTTATCAGATTATGGTTTAACTGAATGAGACATTTAAGTACATTTTCATATGGCTGGAATTTGTAATGGAATTCATTGAGACCAGAATAAACTCTAGTTCCCCAGGGTATGTCGAAAAAAAAAATCAACAATTTCAATAGGTCTCATAGTCAGAATAGAAATAGAAAACAAAGAAAACAAATTCAAAACAAAAACATTTAAATATATTTTCTTTTTGCATTTATGATTCAAAATGTGATTGATACTTACGATAATCCCGGACATGTATCCTGCGATACTGACACTCTCAGTGCGTGTGCTGATGTAGCTACCCATCACAACAATGAGCAAAGACAGACTTAACATGCCTGAAACCAGCCACTGAGCCTTTCTCCTCCTCATCCTCACTCCATCTACCAGAGAAACAGAGAGAAGGGGAGTTAAATTAAAAAATAATTTAGAAGCTAGCTTATCTTAAGAATGATTGCAAATCAACAACATAAACACAGTTTAAATTTGCTAATTGCTAAAATACAACTTTTCGCACTTGACAGACAAACAAAGTTGAAATAATACCAGTATCTCTGCCCATGCACATGGGGAAATTCTTGGATATGTTATTGTTGGCTTCATGTTTACATATTGCCAACTGCCAACTATATTTGGTACCTAAATTATCTCGCAGTGCTACCACTATGTAAAACTGTTTTGAAAATATTAAAAGATTCAAAGGATTTCAGTAGGAATTATGAGATCTATGACACACATGTAGAATCGCAAGCTTTTTAATCTTAACCTTTGAATATATGGTGATTTTAATCCTCCTAAATATCAATGTAGTTTATAGTAGGCTATGTCATAACATGTCAGTATAGTTTATATGTCAAAATTATAGCAAATGTTTTAGGCTATGTAATTGAAGCGCTATAAAAACAATTCGCTCTCACTTTATCTAATTTATTAAATACACCCTTGTTAGATGTGTATAATCATATCCACTAAGATTATTTCAGACAAAGGAAAACATTTTCAGATAGACAAAAACCCTGAGACAACAATTAATGCCAGGTAGTCTACATTTGATTGTCTAATGATTTTAAGGACAGTCAAACGTGAAAATAATTCGTCCCACTTTACCTGAGGTCTCATTCACTTTGCCTGAGCTGAAGCCATCAGATATAAAGATTTACATGATATTATCTAATAAACTTTACAATAAATGATAAAATACTGCGGGAAAGTTTTATTTGCATATAAAAATGAGTTTACTTTTTTTTTACTTTTAAAGTTAACTTTCTTTCATAATACTATTTTAGCCTAAATAAAAAAATACTCTCAAATGTTTTTTTTGTTTTGTTTTGTTATTTTCTCAAGCAGAATTTATTATTCAAACCCCTCACACTTACCCACAGCAGTATGTGGAGGAGCGGCGTCGCGAAGGGTCGTTTCCTGTGAGTTTGTCATCTTTATACGTTAATGTTTATAATCCACTCGATCTCACACACTGGTATAAATCCAGACTGTGCGCGCCACCGCGACTGCTCGAGCTTTTATACACGTGCCCGCGCACTCCGGAGATTTCAGATTCAATGTCGTAAAATTAGAACCTGTTCAACTGAACATCGTCTAATCTGGTATGCGTGACGTGATTATTACTTGAATTTGGGGCAAGACCTTCCTCTTAACTTTATGGTTCCTTCGAAACTTCCACAGACATGCAGAATACTTGCGGGATAGTTGTCACACCTTTTACAGTGAATAGCCTATTTCTCAAGGAAGTTTTTTTTTTTTTTAGGCTATAGACACAACTCTTAAAGTTTTGACTATTAAAAAACCTAAAGTAGGCTACAACTCAGGAAAAAACATTTAAAATAGTTTATTAGATGCCATTGTTTGTTTATTGTTTTTTTTTTTTTTGTGACAGTGGAATTATTAATCAGGCTTTTCTGCCATAGCCTATTTAACAGTAAAATAATTATAGCCTAAAGCTAACACAATTCACAAGACAGCAAAAAAAAAAAAAAGAAAAGAAAAAAAGTATCAAAGTGTCATATTGTGTGCCAACAGAAAATATATTTACCATATTTTCACATATGACAACTTGCCCCGATTGTATGCCAGTGTGGTTAATATAAAACGAGCAAAAGATGTTAAAGGAAAAAGTGTTACAACCATCCTCAATCGCTGTCCTCAGTTCTGATTTATGCAGAGGTCACTGGCCTGAGTGAGATCCCATCCCTGTGAGTTCCAGAGATTAACTGCAGGCAGAGGAAAAACATCACACACCTATTAAATAATGTATCATTGTGTCAGTTTAAACACCCATGCAGTACAGAAGAGATTTATAAAATATGGCAAATAAGGCCAAAAATGAGTGCGTTTTGGCAAAGGACATACAGGTAGACTGAATTTAAAGATCTAATTATTTAATCTAAGCTTTTATCACAATATAAAGCCACTTTTCTCTGCTAACTACACACCTGTTTATGCACTGCCTGAGTGTTTTGAACAGGAATATTTACAGCCTGGCAGGAATGTGACTTTTAAATGAATTCCAGCTAGAACCGCATTTGCTACACATTAACTCCTTAACTAATTCAAACAGGCCAGAAGACAACACAACATGCTGTCGGATTTCACTTATTTGGAATAAATTTGTTCAGACCTCTAACTGATTTTTATTTGAGAAAAAGGCTGATGTGTCCCACAATTTTGGTCTTTTTACTTTATTGGTCTTTTGATCTTGTGAATTGTGATGGTGTATACATGTTTGTCTGGGCTCTTATGTGCAGTTATGTGTATTTTTTTTTTAAAAAAAATATACCTCATTACCATTACCTATATATATATAGGAACACCTGTTCAATTTCTCATTAATGCAATTATCTAATCAACCAATCACATGGCAGTTGCTTCAATGCATTTAGAGGTGTGGTCCTGGTCAAGAAAATATCCTGAACTCCAAACTGAATGTCAGAATGGGAAAGAAAGGTGATTGATTCATGCTGATAGAAGAGCAAATTTGACTTAAATAAACACTCGTTACAACTGAGGTATGCAGCAAAGCATTTGTAAAACGCACAACCTTGAGGCGGATGGGCTACAACAGCAGAAGTCGCACAGAACTCAAGGGAACATCCCAGGCGAGTGAAGGGATTTGTGGAAACTGAAATGGAAGCATCTTACCTAATTCAGACTAAACACGTTCTATTTAGCCTCACATACTGATTGAATTTGTGGTTCATATCCTTTTAATACCCTGTATTTTATTTCAAATTTTAAGGAAAAGCAATTAATTACCATTGTTTATTTCTATACCAAATGTCATACTTGCAGCCTGGATGCCAGCCCGAAGTCCGCCCACAACTTTTTTTGGACGGGAAGTTCGGTCTGGACTCGATCCATTGAGGAGTAGCTATGATCGGTTCAGAAATCATCGGGCCAATCAAATTGCCAGGGCGGGCTTTATACGATGATGGACAGGTGATCTGAAGGGACTTAATCAATCAACGTTATCAAAGCGCGCTAACTGTCTTCCCTCAGAGATGACTGCAGCTGGAGAATTGAGATGTACAAATTCCGCTGTCTTGTCTGTTGTGAAATAAATCGACAGCGCATTAATTTTAATAGGCAAACAGAAAACTGCAACCAAGGCATTTGTCGATCGGAAAGATATTTTTGCCGTCCCACATGATTCGGGAAAAGTGTAACTTCAGCTGGCTCTGACGGTCGCTAAGAAGATGGGACGTAATGAAAAGCCTGTGGTCGTTGTGGTTTCTCCTTTGGTCGCATTTATGAAGGAGTAAGTAAAAGAAGCAACACTCGTTATTTAACTTCTAAAATAAGTAAAGCTAGGCTACGTTCTGTATTTGACAACTGTATGCAAAGTAGCTGACTTACTGCGTTGCTCTGATTGGTTGTAGGTTTACTGACTATCCAATTGAGTGCAGAGTTGTTTTTTTTCCTGGTTCGGTTAAGACACCCCTCATAATCAAAGTCAGACGGAGGGGTTTCAGACTCATCTTCCGATAGGAAAATGAGTATGACGAAGTCAGGCTAATATACTTGCAATGAAGCTAAAAATACAAACAACTACATCATGTTGATATCCTATAGTTTTACAATAATACTTATGGCAAACATGTCCAACCCGATCTCACGGGAATTCGTACGAATTTTACGAGGTGGCTAATTCGTAACAATTTATACGACCTCACTCGTACAAATTAGTACGATTTTGCTAAATCGTACATATTTTACGAATTGGCCAATTAGTATGAATTCGTACGAATGACCTACCCCTGACCCCGCCCCTAAACCTAACCATCACGTGGGTTTAGACAAATCGTATGAATTCGTACTAGTGAGATCGTACAAATTAGTACGAATTAGCCACTTTTTAATTACTCGTACGAATTCGTACGAGTTGGTCGTGAGATAGGGTAGACATGTCTTCTAATATACTCAGTTGTTGCGTTGCAGCTGCATGCAACACATTTGTAAATTACTTTTCTTGAACCCATTGTGTGAGTTCACTTTAATACCGCGTGCTTTATAAACATGTTGCTGCTGATTGGACTGCAGTTCTGACACACCCACCAAACAAGAGAAAACGTATCTCAAATCCTGTTGCACACCAATGCATGCCGTTTCCAGGAAACATGACGTTCAACCCGGAAATCGTAGCAAAACCGTTGCGCACAGTTTTGAACTTGAAAGTGCCCCTGGTTAAAACCAGACGATTCTCAGTTGTAACAAAGGGGTTAATCCATCCGCTCCCAAGCGTTTATTTTACTGATTGCCCCCTCTGTGTGTGTGTCCACAGATCTGTTAATGTTAATTTCTATTTATTATCATTGTTTATTATAACCCAAATGTGTTAAGGCCTTGTTGTTATTCCATTTTCTTTCAGATTTGCATCTTACAAATCTTTCCTGGCCTTTTGAAAACAAGTGGAGCCAGCTGCAAACACAAAACTTGTCAGAATCTCCTCAGCCAATGCTGCCTCTGCCAATGCTGCCTCAGGTATCACCCCACACCGAACTGCTACTCATCGATGAATTGCTGCTATTTCTGATGCATCTTTCTGTGGGTCTGCCTCTGAGGGATCTGGCCAATCGTTTTTCGATTCAACGGACCACCGTCTGCAGGATAATAACATCATGGGCTCACTTTTTGTATCATCTGCTGGGTTCCATTCGCCTGTGCCTGTGGAGGGTATCAAAGCATACCTCCCACCAGAACTTGCTGCATTTCCTGACACACAAGTGATTTTGAACTACACAGAGATATTTTGTCAGGGGTTTTATTCATATAAATCTCATACTACCTTCAAAGCTACGATTGACATCACAACCAATGGTCCCATCACCTTTGTTTCCCCACTATATGCAGGCTCAATGAGTGACAGAAAAAAAAAATTATTGTCTGGAATAACCAAATGCCTCACACCAGAAATGGCCATTATGGTGGACAAAGGCTTTCTAGTGGACAACCTTGTCGCTGGAAAGGTTTACCGACCTGCCTTCCTGGTAAATGACACTCAGATGCCTATCTTTATTCAATTTAATCCATTGAACACGCCGCGTCTATCCAATTGAAGTAGAGCACATGGAGACAGAGGGAAGTCTCTCGAGGGTCCTTTGTTCTAGACTGGCCGCTTGCTGTTAACAGCTTTGTAGGTGGGACAAATATATCAGAAATTCTGCACAATGATCTCTCAGAGACACATCGCTAGTACCGGGCTCGACCCCATTTTTGTCTGTAGAACTGCTTTAATTCATCATGGCATAGATTCAACAAGGTGCTGGAAATTTTGCACAGAGATTTTGGTTCATATTGAAACTCAAAACCATGCCCATAGCGGTAAATCTAAGGAACTCCCTGGGGAGGCATTGCGACTGTCACAATGTTGGTCTTCAACTGTCTGTCTTTGTCTGCACTACACTACCCAGAATCCTCCTTGTCTCCACACCTGAACTCACTTCCTCATTAGCCACCTGTTTCTCGTTATGATCATCTGTTTTTACCTTGTCAGTGTTCATTGATATCTGTATTTAGTTTCTTGCTGTCCAGTGAGTTTTTTTATCGGTTCTCATTAATGTTTGCGTGGTTTCTTTAATTCCTGTGATTTTGTTGATTAGAGTTCCTGTTGCCTGGTTATCCTCATCTCCTCGTGATTTCTCTACCACGAAACCTGACAGAAGAACCAACCCCCAACAAAATATGAAAATCAAACTCTGTGTTCCACAAGACGGCCGGTCTCTAGAAGACTATGCAGAGATTTATCTCCAACTTTTCCAGGACCTGAATTGGAATGAAGAATCTCTCATACATCAGTTCTGGAGTGGGATGGACAATACTCTCACCCAGATACTGCTGTTGGGAGATCTCCACCTCCCTTTTGTCGAGTTCATCAACCACACATTATGTGTTTGTGAATCTGCCCTCACCGTCAGTCTCATCAAGGGCCACAAGTCTCATTCTGCCGTAAGAGCCATTCCCGAGCGTCCTTCAACACTGGTTCAGGTGGTCCCTGTTCCTGTGATTCCAGTTCCGGTGGTCCCGAAACCTTGGAGGAGAAGGAAGACGCATTGGCCGATCCAGAGTATATTTAGCCGATCCAGTGACTGTTCACGTCACTTCTGCCCAGTCAGAGACTGTTCACGTCGCTTCTGCCAATCCAGAGACTGTTCACGTCACTTCTCCCGATCCAGAGACTGTTCACGTCACTTCTGCCCAGTCAGAGACCGTTCACGTCACTTCTGCCCAGTCAGAGACTGTTCACGTCCCGTCTACTGAACCAGAGAATCTTTCTGAGCCAGTGTTGTCTTTTCCTGTGCCTGAACTGGTGTCGTCCGTTCCTGTACCTGAGCCGGAGCCAGGATATGTTCCTGAGCCGGAGCATGTGTCTGTTTCTGTGTTTGTCCCTGTGGCTGTTACTGTTCTTGTGTCTGCTGTTCCTGAGCCAGTGTCTGGAGTTCAGACAAAATGAATAGAAGACTATGCAGAGATTTATCTTCAACTTTTCCAGGACCTGAATTGGAATGAGGAATCTTTCACACATCAGTTCTGGAGTGGGATGGACAATACTCTCACCCAGATACTGCTGTTGGGAGATCTCCATCTCCCTTTTGTCAAGTTCATCGACCGCACATTATGTGTTTGTGAATCCGCCCTCACCGTCATCAAGGGCCACGAGTCTCATTCTGCCGTAAGAGCAATTCCCGAGCGTCCTTCAACACTGGTTCAGGTGGTCCCTGTTCCTGTGATTCCAGTTCCGGTGGTCCTGAAACGGAGGAGGAGAAGGAAGACGCATTGGCCAATCCAGAGTATATTTAGCTGATCCAGAGACTGTTCACGTCACTTCTGCCGATCCAGAGACTGTCCTTTTCACTTCTGCCGATCCAGAGACTGTTCATGTCACTTCTCCCGATCCAGAGACTGTTCACGTCCCGTCTACTGAACCAGAGAATCTTCCTGAGCCAGTGACGTCTGTTCCTGTGCCTGAGT
This sequence comes from Pimephales promelas, assembly GCF_016745375.1. Next base: position 1,222,278 of record NW_024122008.1, read on the forward strand.
CGGTGTCGTACATTCCTGTACCTGAGCCGGAGCCAGCGTGTTCCTGAGCCGGAGCCAGCAAATGTTCCTGAGGCGGAGCCAGCATCTGTTCCTGAACCGGAGCCAGTGTCTGTTTCTGTGTTTGTCCTTGTGGCCGTTTCTGTTCTAGTGTCTGCTGTTCCTGAGCCGGTGTCTGCTGTTTCTGAGCCGGTGTCTGCTGTTCCTGAGCCAGTGTCTGTTCCCGATCCTGAGCCGGTGTCCTCGGTGACTCCAAAGGGTCCGACAGCTCCGTCCTGGATTCCCGAGGGTACGACAGCTCCACCCTGGACACACCCACCCCAAATTTAAATATTTTGCCTTTATATTGTTACCACAGACAGCAAAGCAAATTATTAAAATCTTTTCTGGACTATATCACCAGTAATGGATATATAACTTGTATAGCACTTTTGACTATAAATTTTGTTTTACAGAGCAATTTTACAGTTAACTTTGACAGCACTTAAAATATATAGACCTATATATCACTAAAATGTAACAGGTAAAATTCTTGCTTAAATCATTGTAAAATATTCTGTTATCTGATTTAGTATCAGATTTAACTGATTTGAACAACGATTCAAACAAAACAACTGTGCAAAATAGGTGTTGTTTAATTGATTTAAACATGTTGAAATTTGGTTACTGTGGATCTATGAGGGTTAAACTTGGCATCTAAAAAACAAATATTGGAAATTTGGAGTTCAGACAAAATGCATTCTGGCACAGAATTCTGCATTTGTCTTCTGAGACACATAACACATATGCTTCAGATTTGTCAAATATGATTTTTTCTTTAAAAGCACCCACCCTAATATACCCAGATACAAACCTGTAGACTCCACTCCTGAACACTTGCATGGCCGGTTCCTCCCAAGCCTTGAAAGATCAAAGGGGAAAATGCTAAAGTACTTGAGACACTTCACAAATAAGGACCAAAGTGCTCTACAAACATGATCTGTCTTGTTCATTTACTTTCTATTGCTCTCTCTCGTTGTTAGAATGAGATCCTCCTCAGTCCTGTGAACATCTTCCTTTCATAGTCCTCTTCATAACATATTTCATAAGGGGAGGCACTTCAGTGAACAGAAAGCAATATATTAAACTCCTGCTTTAAATCAAGCTGTTAACAGCTTTGTAGGTGGGACAAATATATCAGAAATTCTGCACAATGATCTCTCAGGTACACATCGCTAGCACCGGTTTGGACCCCCTTTTGTCTTCAGAACTGCTTTAATTATTCATGACACAGATTCAACAAGTTGCAGAAGATTTTCCACAGAGATTTTGGTCCATATTGACATGATAGCATCACGCAGTTGCTGCAGATTTGTCAGCTGCACATCCATGATGTAAATCTCCTGTTCCACCACATCCCGAAGTTGATATTGGATTGAGATTGGGTGAATGTGGAAGCCATTTGAGTATAGTGAACTCATTGTCATGTTCAAGAAACCAGTTTGAGATGATTTGAGCTTTGTGAAATGGCACGTTATCCTGCTTTGAGTAGCCATCAGAAGATGGTACAGTGTGGTCACAAAGAGATGGACATGTTCATCAGCAACAGTACTCCGGTAGGCTGTGGTGTTTAGATGATGCTCAATTAAGGGATCCAAAGTGTGTCAAGAAAATATCCCCCACACCATCGCACCACCAGCAGTCTGGACCGTTGATACAAAGCAGGGTGGATGGTTTCATGTTGTTGCACCAAATTCTGACAATCAAAATCTGAATATCACAGCAGAAATCGAGACGCATCAGACCAGGCAACGTTTTTTTCAATCCAGTATTGTCCAATATTTGATGAGCCAGTGCAAACATAGTTTCAGTTTTCTGTTCCTATAGGAGGATCTTTGTTGCCATCTTTGTACACATGTGCGAGTGGTTGTGTGGCAACAAAACAAACAGAGACTTTCAAGAGAGTTAGCAGGCAAAATCCACAATATATAAGCACTTATATAAGCACTTTAACATCTGAAGACCGGAGGAGGTTTGTAGAGAAGCTCAAAATTTGTATTGGTTATTATAGTTATTCAAAGCCCATATGTGATTTGGGATGTCAAAAAACGTTGGTGCGACTCGCCCGTGTCTTGGCCACCAATCTGCAAAAGACATTTATTCTTTTTTAATAGAACCCCCTGGACCCTTCACGCATGAAAGATTAAAGGCTTTCAAAAGTCTGGAGGCCAATGATTATTTTGTTTCTCGAAAGGTTGGGCCGATCTTTTCTGCCAAACAGAAAGCAGTGATAGTGCTAAAAGCATCATGACATCATGACTTTTGCGTAAACATACACGCCACTTTCGAATCAAGTGGCATGTTATCTATATGCATTTTGAGCTATCCGCTTGTATGCGTGTATGTCTACGCTGTTAAATGTGCGAGCGAAACGAAGCAAAATGTAGATCTACATCTGGGGAGCGATATTTTTTTTCCTAGGATGGTAAGGGAAGACTCATAAATGCTGTTAACCCCAGTGACGGGTAGGTTTAGGGACGGGGTTGGGGTAGGTCATATATTTATATATATACAGTAATGTACCATTAAGTCAACGGTGTTCATGAACACGCTGAAAAGAGATTATGTGTGTTGATAGCACGCCAAAAATGGAAATACGAATTGCCGTGTCATACATACGCCATTACATGAGATCCGTCAAAAGCAGAGGTTAGACCTGGCCAAGCAGAGTCACAGCATGATTCGCATCTCCTCCGGGGTGACCGCAGAACGGCAAAATAATCACTGCTCACTGCGACTGCAAAGCCGGGTAAGTCTTCATTGTTCAGTGTTCTTATTTATTTATTTATTGAAAATGAAATGAAAAACTTTTTATCAGGCCCCCAACGAGCCATACAATTGACCACACAGCAAGAGTGAACCATCCTCTTCTCTAAATCCTCCTCCAAACATGCAAAACAATCAAATTACAGGTATTTAGCGGTGTTTCCTGCCACACGATTCCCATGATGCAACGCGATATACATAAACAATGACGTCAAAAAAGATCCGCCTATAGCTGACAGGAGTGGCACCCGGTGTGGTCTTCTAAGGCAGTGTAAAATGTCTCAAAACAGCTTAGTCTTGAGTGTTTTTGTCACTGATACTTTGGCCTGGTTTCACAAACAGGGCTGAGATTAAGCCAGGATTAGGCCTTAGTTAAATTAGAACATTTAATTAGCTTTTATAAACATGCCTTAGAAATGACTTGAGACAATACAATGACTCTGACATATTTTAAGATATGTCAGTGCAAGTTGCTTTCAGTTAAAACAGCTCTAAAATGCATTTTAGTCTGAGATAGCCTTGTCTGTGAAACTGGGTGATGGTGTATTAGCTAAGGCCAACATTTTAGAGATTCCAACAATCAATCTGGATTCCCAATACCATCAGTGGTAGACTCATTGAAGGGGTGCAGTGGGGCAAACAAGTCGGACTCCAGAGTTTACTGGGGAACAGCATAAAGACCTCTGGCTTCTTGTCTCCTGCACGACACCACAAGAGCCTGAATGATCAACTTTTACTGCACTAAAAGTTTTCAAAATGGTGTTTAAACATGAGCTCTTTACTAAAGGTTATGCAACATTCAGTCTGGCCTATTTTTTATCTGTGTTATACAACATGGCAGTGACACCATGATTTATCACCGTGTTTTGTTATAAAATAGCATATTTAAGCGATTAGTTCACCCAAAAATGTACAGTAAATTCATTATTTATTAGCCTTCATTACTCCTTTTTACCTCTGTCAAATGCAAAAAAAATATATATGTTACAGTTTTTCTCAGTCACTTTGGTACATTTCTTGAATCATACTTAACATTTGCAAACCAGTAAGTGGGAACACGGAGCTATTTGCCCCCTTTTATTAAATACTTTTTGAAACCTCCTTGTTCCAAGATAACAGCGGAGTCGTCTCCTATAATGCCTGGTGAGAACACCTGACACGAGATCAGAGACCATTCCCTTCAGATTCCCAGATCCATGTGGACACTTCTCTTCAGGTTAGCCGACTCATTTTCTATGGTTCAGGTCAGGGACTGGATGGCCAATGCAGATGCTTGGTTTTCTGCAAAGTGACCCTTTTTTGTTTTGATTTTGATGTTTGTTTGTGGATCACTGTCCTGTTGGAAGATCCAAACATGGCCTGTTAAGATTTTTAGCACAGGCTGTCAGGTTTAGATTTTTTTTAATCTGTTGGTATTTGATTGAATCCATGATCCCATGTATCTGAACAAGATGTCCAGGACTTCTGGTAGAAAATTAAGCCCACAGCATTAATGATACAGCAGAGTATTTCATTTTACACATGCGGCACTTTCTATCCCAGTATGAACCAAATCCATCTTCAGTGTTTGCTGCCAAAAAAGCTTTTTTTTTTTGTTTCATCTGTCCACAGAACCCATCCTGTTTGAAGTTCCAGTAGTGTCAGTTACTTTTCAGTAACGTTCTTGACAGATTAAATAAAAAAGAGCTTTTTGGCAGGAAACACTATTTGTCACAGTCCTCATCTGCACCATCCTGTCTTCGTCTTCACTACACTTCCCAGAATCCCTCGTGTCTCCACACCTGAACTCACTTTCTCATTACTCACCTGTTCATAGTCATCATCTGTGTCACCTGTCCTCACCTCGTTAGTGTTCATTTTTATCTGTGACCGTAAACGGTATTTTGTGTGAGGGAGGATTATTTTATTTTTTTATTAATGCAAGAAATTACAATTACAATAAGGCAATGCTAAAATCACATAAATCCCTAAAGAACAGAGCATAACTCTGTTGAAATTAAACCAAAAATTACAAGAAAGAGAGAAAGAAATGAATTGTACATCCAGGTCTTCTAATAGTTTCTTCAATAAACCATGTAGGTCTAGCCTTCTTCCACTTTTCGATTATAACATTCTTAATGATTTACAGTAAATCCAAAATTCTTTCTTGAAAAACAGAAACTAATATTTTAAGGCACTTACATTTATGAATATACAATTTCCCAAAAATGAAAATATTATTTAGTATGTGTACATCTTTCATTATTATACCAAAGGTTATGTAATTTTTCAAAAATGAAGAAATCAAATTATGTGTAATTTTATGCCACTTGTACATGTTAAAAAGGTTCTACAAATTATACAATCAAAAAACAAACGTAGCCTACTCTTGCTCAAATTTAGAATCACAGAAAGTGCAGTTATTGTGATCAGTGTTAGATCTATGGTCTATCAAGTTGGATGGTATATCGTTAAAAGTTTTAAAGTTCCTTAGCTTTGAAAGGTATAGGAAAGGAATACTTCTTAATTTATTAATATAACTCTTGGGAACATTTTTGAGTCCCGTTATTTCTACTAGCTTGATTTGAAATTTATGTTGGTAAAAATCGTATTTATTTGTTTGGAAACCTCATGCCAAACCCCAGTCCGTTTATTTTTAAAGATGGTAGATGAACAGCTTCAGTTACATTTGGCACTGCATTTTTCACCAACAGAGCAAAGGCCTTTGGAATACAATTCCAAAACCAAATGCTTAAAGTTTATAATCACATTGAAAATTTTACTTTTCACAGAAAGTTCTGTGATTCATAAAATTACCTTCCTCGTCTAGTAAACGAACAAAAGACCAGATACAATTTTACCTATTATAAAGACAAGAGTGACTTGTTCCCATGTTTCTTCCTAAATAAAGTAGCCTGGGCCTATTCCAAATTGGCGAGGGGTGAGAGGGAGGATCTAGCAGCGTGTTGTTTGGCTTTGCTGCTACGGCAACCGACAGAGCGCTCTGGACTACGCTATCACTTTCCAAAACAAAGTTGATAACATGCCGATAAATATGTTTGAATGCGTTTAACTCGTTGGAAAAACTTTGACATTAACAAATTAAATGCTTTGAATAAATTAATTTCTTAATCATAATGCGAAAGGCTCAGTCTGGAGGGTCGAGTGCCGTCGATGATGCAGTGGTGCTGCAGCTCCGCGCGCTCTGGACAAGATATGAGCATCACTGCATGGAGAATGCCAGCTGTCCCAGTGCAGTACTCAAACAGGACATCATTCACCACATCGACAAACAGCAACATCTCAAAAAGGTAAGGAGGGAAACGTTAATAAACGTTGAAAATCTTGATTTTTAATAATGAAAGTGAGG